>JAFBJU010000461.1:409718-537908 GCA_016785305.1 Colistium nudipinnis
CCCCCCCCGCCACACACACACACACACACACACACACCCACCCACTCACCAACTCCGACAACCCTCCCAATCTCACTGACCTGACCATCTGTGACTGAGAATTGCAGTCTTTAACTAAACCCCTGTCTTACTGGTATCCGTGGCTGTTGTGTGTGAGTGTGTGTAGCATTGCCAATGTTGGACGTGTTGGTGGAGGAAAGCAGTGAGGGGGGGGGATGTGAGGTGGGATGGGGTGGGGGGGACAGGAGGGGTTGAGCTGGAGCAGGGGTAAGCTCCACTCAAAAGCTGTCGTAAACAGCCACTAATGCACCGCTAAACTTGGGGAATCTCGTGTGCCTGACTGTGCGCCTTTGCGTTTCTGTGTGTGTGTCTGTGTGCGTGTGCGTGTGCAACACACGCACACAGACGGCTAATCCCTCATAAACCTACATTTTATCATGTACCACACCATTAGCATCGGCTGTGGCACTCTGCCTGGAGATGTCAAAAACAGAGGGACTACTAGAGCGTGTGCCGTTTCTTTGTTGCTCCGTTTCTAGAATCCACATTTTTCCTGGGCCTTGTCTGAGATGAAAAGAATTATGTCCTTCTCAGCCGGGGAAACAATGTCATATTAAGAAAACATGCTTTTTTCGGGTGGTGGTGGCAGGGGTCTGTGTAGCCAAAGCTGTAAAACAAGATGTAAAATTAGACTCTTTGAACCACAGCACGGGATGGAACATTTTGTTCCTTCAACTAAAGAAGACTTTGCTGGAAGCAATGCTAACTTAATTTGAACTGTTGACTTTTATTTTCATTTCATAAGCAGTTGCACTGATGCTGGTGGGATTAACACTCGGATTCATTCAAGACATCTAACTTCTTGCTCGAGGAGATTTGATGGGACGGTGAACATTTTCCATAAGGATGGAAAAATCCTATGTCTCAGACACACACACGCTGGGCTGTGTGAAGCTGTCTACAGAGTGGCATCAGTGACAGAGAGCAATCTCCTGGGGGGTTTGAGCTGGGGAGTGAGGTGACACTGTAACAGTCTCTGATCAACTCAGGAGCTGAGGGGGAGGTTGGTGTGCTCGTGTGGGTGCGTGCGTGTGTTAATGTGTGCGCGTGTGTATGTGTGCGTATAAGTGCTTGCATACACATGACCTCACCTGTCACGGTCTGTGCATTTGTTTGTTTGCGAGTGAGTGCAGGTGTCACCGAGTGTGTCTATTAGAGAACATTTGTGCATCTTCCTGTATGTGTGTATTAGTCAGTCTGCTGCATACAAAACGCTTCAGTTGTCAGCCACAGAGCCCGTCCCGCCCTCGTAGCCCTGCACTCCAAAATACCTCAGTGACTGTTACATGGCGATGAGAGCAGCACTTCACCGAGGGGTTAGGGGCTGTGTGCATTTTCCATAGAGTGCAATCAGGGATCACTGCAATCAGGAAACCGTAGCACACCCAAGTCTTGTTCTGTCACCATTCAAAAACAGCTGGCAATGAGTGGAAACCAAAAATAAGGCATTCTGAACAACTGTGCTTTTCTGGATGTATTTTTGCAGCAGCCACATTGGCCATAAAACCAGAGCTTTTTTATACTTTTTATTTTCACACACCTCTGTGAGTGTGACCAACTCAAATGGAGCCGGCAGCCTTCATAACTCCAACTGACAGCACTACTCACTAATTAAGCGGACCTCGCTTCCAAACACTTTGTTCCCTCGCCGCATAGTATTGTTCGTCCCAAGGTAATTGGAAATGGCATCTGGAGATTTGGGTTCTTTGATGTTGCCCCCTAATTCCAACAAAGGCAACTCCCAGTTTAAATAAAGAGCCTAAATATGCAAAGACTACATTTCCTTTCTCAGGGAGATAGTGTAAACATCCACTTCACGACGACCTATGAGTCAGCTGACTTAAGACTGAGGAGACAAACACATGAATGAGGAAAGGCAGGGTTAAAGATAAATCACAACAACGTTCGGCAGGAAACAAAGAACGGCACAAGAAAATGAAATAAAGTTATGTTTGCATTTTAATGATGTCAACAATTGATTTTAGTTTGACACTGGGTTGTTTGGGTTTCGTAAGCTGTTTGACTCCCCTGTCATGATAATCAAGCAATGTTTGTTTTTGACAGTTTTATCATGCTTTTTCAAATGTTTTTAGTTGGCTAGGTGTCTTAATGAGGATTCAACTCTCAACCCACGAAATGTATTAATATCTGTGATGCTACAGTTTGATCCACCATTTGCCCCCATGTAGTTAATATTCATTTTTATGCTAAAATAGACTCCGTTAAGAATGTCAGCGACAAACGCTGTGAGCTCTTAATCTAATACCAAAGATGAAGATGTGTTTGTTTTTTTTACCAACAAGACAAAAACAGGATTACTTTGAGCTCGCAGGCTGGTACTAAAACAACACCAGGCTGAAGAAGAAGGCTCACTGACAAAAAAAAAAGAAAAAAAGGCAGTTCATAATTAAAACCGTGAAAGGATCTGTTTATTTTCTGTCCCAAAATAACTATATAATATAATCTTGGAAAGAAACATAACATTCCCTATGAATTAACAGACAAGAGAGATAGTGTGCTTGGACACTGTAGACATGGTGATGTCCTCACATTTGAGCTGCTAAAATCAGCGTGTGTTTGGCATTCTAGCTTTAAAAGAAAACCCCTGCCCCTCTACGGCTCACTCATGATCACGTTACATTATGTTTAATCCAGCAGAGACTTCATAAAGTGACTGCGCTCAGCCGAGAGTGGCACTGACCCGCTCATAACACACTTGACGAGAAAGGCAACATAATGTCGAACCTTCTTTCAGGCTAAAAAGAATCAAACCAAAGCAAAAACATTTTCCAGCCATTACACACGACTGCGGTCGGTCATTAACGTCTTCTTTTGCTTTTTGGCCTGAGCTTTGGGAAGTTAGAGCACAAGGGTGAGTCCTTCTGATGAGTCATTTTTGGGAGTCGACGGAGAGACCTCACTTAGTGCTTATAGTCCAAGGTCGGCGAGGGTCGTACTAATGCGGAGCGGCGGCCTCCACCTAGCATCTTCTCCGCCGTGTCTCGGGAGACCGCCTGACCATTGCCTTTCAAACCAAATCCATATATCTGTAGCTTTACCAGAAACCAGCAGATTGATTCGAAGCACTGCGTCTAATTGGCCGAACGGAAAGGTCACGGTTATTAAAACACTCAGCGTTGGATGTTGTGACATTCAGAACTATATGGTATACCAAGTGGATTTAAAGCCGAATGTGCATCCTCAAATGTCAGCATGTCCACCACATGTAAATGCCAATTTTATTACTGGATTTAGATTCAGAATCCGCTGCAGTTTAGGGCGGGGGCATTACAGCAGTGGGCTTACTCCACAGAGGATTAATATTCCTGAAACCTACGAGTTTAGGGGAACAGGGTTATTGTCAATGTTGAAAAGCTGGTGGCTCCCACTGTGTGTTTGTTGTCCCTCTGTGAATACGAACGGAGGAGTCTGTTATGGGACAGATAATGCTTCATCGCAAAATCTCCCATATTTGTTTGTATCCGTTTTATCTACTGTGTTCAGCAATTCAAATTTTGAGCAACCTTGTAATGTCATTTTTGACGTTTGTAGACGTACTGTATTGAAATAAAAAAATATACTATATGTATTTTGTTGTGTATATTTAACTGTGCGCCAATATTAGAGTGTGTGTGTTGTGTGTGTGTGTGTGTTTGCGTGAGCTTGAGAGGGAGATAGACAGCGCGAACAGAAAGAGAGAGAAAAAGCGAGAAAACTAAAAAACATTGAACAAGATAAGTGGGAGCAACACTATGTGGGGAAACGAGGATCATTTCTGCTTCTTCCTGATCGGTTAAAGAATGCGCGCGCGAGGGAGAGAAAAAATGCAAGAGGGTCAGAGAAACTAATAAGGTTCCCAGTCGATGTTTGATGTGATTAGAATATAATACAATGCCAAGCCAGTGAACAGAAGCAGGGCTATGAAGGACAAGTACAATTGTTATTGTCTATTGCATACGTATTGCTTGGCTTCTGTTTAGGCGTATAAGGCAACTCTCGAGAGGAAAGCCGCTCACTTTGACGATAAACAGGCTTGCCTTTGGACCTATACATAGGGTGGCGAGTACCACCTTTAAATCTCCGGCTTTCAGAGCTTTACAGTGTTCCATGCACACTTACTGAAACGGGAGTAAAACTGACAATATGTCAAATAACAGTATTGGACAATGAATTGAATTGACTGGCACATAAACGCGGATTATCATATTTAGTTCCTCGTAGTTTTTTTGTTTCCATTCAATTCATTGAAAGGTACTTTATAGAGTACCAGATCTTAATACTCAAAGCAAAATTAATATACCATATGATTCCAGAGAGAGTGAAACCCACAGTTTTCCGTGATGAGCCAGCACTTGGCAACAGCGGAGGGGAGGAAAAGACCTCCCTTTTAACAGGAAGAAACCTCCGACAGCACCGGATTTAGGGTGGGTGGCCATCTGCTTTGGCCAGTTGGGATGAGAGGAGGGAAACAGCGGAGAGGGGAGATGGGGGGCGGCGAAAAGCTGTAGATGGCGTTCTATTATCCGGAGTCATGCGGAACAGAGAGACACAGAGCACAGGAGCGCACACTGTGTTGGTCGACTTCCCCCAGCAGCCTCTGTCCACAGTGAGGAAACAGAGGTAGAATGATTCAGGCCTCACCTGACCCGGCCATATTCCCGGCTTCATCAAAGAGGAAGGTTTTAAGCCAAGCATAAAAAAAAAATGGTGTCTGGTTTTAAAGAAGAGCGTTGATAATGAGGATTGCAAATTCTCTCCTTGGATGTTACACGGAGCCGAAATGATTTATTTTTTTCTTGTTCCTTTCACTGTTTGTACTGCGGTGTTTGAACCAATAGGACACATTTACCAGTGAGTGGCACATATGAGTAGACACAAAGAATTGCAGGCGCCCAATCTGGAGGTCGCAAATATGTGGACTCAATTTCAGCATGCTTTGGAGAGAGGGTGTTGCTTTTAAACCAGCATAATGTCGTCTCTTTCATCGTAATATCCGAGGCTTAGTCATAACAAAAATAACAGGACAAGTCGGTTGGAGAAGATCAACGCTCAGGTTCACCGTGGCTGTTTCCAAGTTTCCTTATATCCTATTATATTCTATTATTTTATTAAAGAAAAACACAAGATGTTAAGACTGTTGAGAGATCGATAGAGCTCGGACTCTGTCAGCTTGGCTTCCGTGCTGAGAAGGAAACCTGGGGTTGATCAAGCTCATGAAAATGTCTGGCTATAAAGGTGAAAGATTGAAAGATTAAGAAGAAGAAGAATTGTAAAAGAAGAAATGTAAAAGAAGAAATGTAAAAATTGTGTTCCAGGATTATCAGACGGGCATTGACTATAACGTATTTTTGGGGGGTTTCATTTACATTTTGAGAAAAGCCTAAAGTCTAACAGGGATTTAAATGCAGAACTACCTACCTACCAAAAGCTACATGGAACGTTAAAATAGTGCCCCATAATTACTGCATCTGTTGTAAGCACTAAGTTAACACTTGCACATTAATTCCGGTGACCTCTGATTGCCCGGGTCATTAGTCTCGCAGGTGTCATTATCGCAGCTGTGTAAAACTCTCTTACGCTATTTACAATCAGACTTAGCCAGCAGTTTCAATTATGGTTCCGCGTAGCCTACGCTGGCCCCAGGAATGCATTTACCTGTTGTCGCTGGAGTGTCTAATTCCACATCTCTGAAAACAGAGCTGCCAATTACGAGTTTGATCACCGGGCGTATTATTGAACAGGGAGAATCTATTAGAATGTGAGGCGATTGGACCAGAGGCTTCTGTTCAGGGCTATGCTTTGGATCCGTGTTTAATTTCACTGTGTGCCGAGCCATCACACAGAGCAACATTCATTATAAACATCGAGAAAACATGTTATCAGGACTTGCAGCCTTAGTGCCAACTACCCTTTTAATTAAGACTGTGCAGTTGTGCTCCAAGCTCATATTTTGCAGATACATATGTATAAGCAATAGGCATGGGGGTGAAATTGACTAGGCAAGAAAGAACAAGAGACACAATGCTGCTTGCTGAAAGAGACAAGAATTGGTTGCCAAAAATATTAGACAGCGGCTCCAATAAATCAATAAATTCTAAAATACGATATTGGTCAAGAAACATCCCGGCGGTTTTCTTTCCCAAATAAAGACTCAATTTATGCACATAAATCAGAAAGCTGTAAAGTGGCTTTCAGACCTGATTTTAAGACTGAGCCCCTGAGCCCAAACGCACAACAAATTGGCAATGAGCACTTAAATATACACATATGTGGAGAGGTTAAAAGTGTGATAGAGTCTGGGCTAGTTTTCCAGGGAAGTCAGTCTTACTTAGTCTGAATTAATAATAACAATAATAACAACAACACTAATAATAATAATAATAATAATAATAATAATAATAATAATAATAATAATAATAATAATAATAATAATAATAATAATAATAATAATAAAGGTACAGACAAACACAAGGCCCACTGAAAGTAATTTACAGTGCCCTGTTTGAAGTTTAATTGGACCAGTTCCCAAGAGGCACACTCATTTCCTTTGCTGAATAACACTAGTGCATAGTGAGCTTCAGGATTCGAAAAATGCCTGTGTGCGGAAGAAGCCACTTCATTGCAAAGTGTGCTCAGTGAGCTGCAAATCTTTCCGCTGTGAAAAGAGCACCACAAATCCTGTACACGGCACAGAACTATCTGGCTGCAATAAATCGAGCCATCTACATGGGACATTAGCGTCCTACAAGAGAGCGACGCCTTTGATTTTGTGTCAGCCAAAGAGAAGCTCAGTCATGGGCCAGCAATCGCTCGATCTGGAAAGCCCAAAACTCAAACTGCGGGGAGTCATGATGTGCTGTTTGTAGCAAATGATAAGAAACAGTTGTTTCTTGATGGCATACCTTTTTTTTTAAACGTTTTTAGAACATAGTGCTAGGTGTTTATTTTATATTTTCCATTTGACATCTTTTAAAACTGTTTTATTGCTGTATATATATATAAATATATATATAAACTCTCAAAACTTTTCATATATTTGCATTTTAGCATTTTTCTGCATTCGTCATCTCCCGAGCCCCACACCTTTGCTGTTCTACCTCACTCACACCACTGCTATTAGTCTTGTATCCAGCTACTGTAGGCAGACACTCCATTTGAAAAAACTGTGATAAATAGACTAAACTCTGCCTCCTCGCTACCAACGAGATGCCATAGGCCCTGTTCGGAACCGGGGAATTACATCCATCTCCGGTGAACAAATATGCAGAGACCTCACACCTACACACTTTTGGGAGCAAACCAATTCAGTACAATATTCTGAAGAACATTTTGTTCGTAGATATTTTTGATTTTGAATCTTGAATGATTTTTGTGCAATCATTCTCTCGACGACTGAATTCGCTAAACTGACGTGGCCTGGTGTTAAAGCCTGGTAGTGCAATTTTACAGGGCACGAAGTGGAAAACAAATCATTTCAGACACGTTTAAGTTGCTCATATTTATTTTGGAAAAAATAAATAAATGCTGCATTCAAACTAAGAAAGCCGACCTGCTGATGATCGCAGCCCGGCACGCAATTCGACGCGAGTGTAATTTTCTAAAATGCCCTTTTATTTCCTTCACTTCGTTGAATTGACATGCTCTATAGAAACGCATGGGCCTTGCCTCATTTGCTTTGTCAAGATTGGATTTCATTTGTTTCCCAAGTGGTAGAGATTCCGCCAACTAAAATGGATATTTTCAAATAGAGGCAGCAGAGTGGCTGAGTTTTATTTGAAGCTTTGGGAGCTAGTTTCAGAGTCCATTAGAATCAACTCAATCCACTTCGGGTACAACAAAATTAGCTCATTTCCATATGAAGCAAGTACGGTACCTGCCGTCTCAACATAGACTAACATGACACACAAACACACACACACCTACATGCGCACACACACACACACAGTCAATCTATTGAAATCTATTGACAATGGTTGGTAGCACAAGAGAGGCTGTAACTATCTGTTTATAATTCAGTGGGGCAATAAAATGTGCTATTAGCAGGGTGCAGTGAAAGAAGTTTGGCGCTAGTTAAACAAATGCTTGTCTTAGAAATACATTTATGCCAGGGAGTGGAATTGGTCCTGGCTGCCCCACTGTTTTCAGATACAGGGAGACACAAACACACACACACACACACACAAACACACTGTTCATTTGGATCAAATCAATTGCCTACTTTGTGCACAATGTCGGATTTTTCCCAGAGACTCTAATGAACAATATATAATGATAGCGTTTTTCAGTGCTTTTGATCACATTGGTTATGCTCATGTTTTCATGCCGATATTTACAATGCTGTATTTACACTCCTGTGCTCACAGATAGGCCTGAATCGATGATAAGTCAGTAGAATGCCGTGAAGATGAATATAATGGAGAACAATGAAGCCTCGGCAAAAGAAAATATACAAAAGAGCAGAAAGAAAGTGACAGGATCGAACTTGATGCAAACAAAAAAAAAGCCTCTTTATACTGAATGTGGCGGATTATCCTGGTTTAGCTTTGTGGATGGATAACTGAAAGCTCACACAGTAAATATGATTACCACCGGCCTTTGTAAGATTTGTACACAGATTTTAATTAAATCTATCAGCAGCGTGAGTGCTGTCTCTGATAAATTGGGTCATTCTTGTAAAGCAGGCCTTCTCGCGAGTGGAGGATTCACCCTGAGGAGGAATGGGCACAGCTGCTGCTGCTGAGACAGGAGGGAAGAATGAGGAATGCTGTCAGGGAGGGAAGTGGGCGGAGTGGAGAGGAAATCATGGGAGTTTTAATCGTAAAGGCAGGTTTTTTGAAAGAAAGGTCCATGCTGTGGCTGAGAAAAGAAGCAAGGTGCACCTTCTGGCTGACATCTGTTGACAAATAGTGTTTTTGTTTTGTTTTTATTGCTTTAACAGTTGAATGAAAATCCTTTAGACTGAATTGCTTCAAAAATGTGTAAAAGTAACCGATCGGTTCATTGGGAGGGTAATGTAAACAAGGAGATTAAAAAAAAAAAAGGAAAAGAATTGCAGTAGCATTGCACGTCATTGCATTAAGAGTAAAAGGTCCAGTGAGGTATTTCTTCATGGTTTGGGGATGGTTCACTCTGGGTTCCACATTCCGTAACAGTTAAATGCAGAGGAATCAGAGCGGTCACGCAGGTTCCTCTTTAACGACACCCGTGAATCTTAGTAACGCAGAAATGAAATGTATTCACAATGGCCATGTTTAAGTGCAAGTGCTGTCTGTGCAAAAGTGGCTACATGTGAACTTATTGCATTTATTTCTTACAATGTGTGTGTGTGTGTGTGTGTTTGTGTGTCTGTGCATCATCCACCGCCACTAATAAGTCTCGATCTTTTGCAAGCATTTAAACCTTCATCTTCTCTAACGCAAATGCATGTGTGTGTGTGCGCCGTGTGTGTGTGTGTGTAGGTGTGCTTGTGTTGGTGCATGCACACATGGCCATCTCCCTTAGACAGCTGCTCCTGAATAAACATTGTTTACTTCCTAATCGAGCAGAGAGAGCGCTGAGGGCCTGAACACTAACAGTCACCACATACAAATGCAAACCCTACGCAGGCAACGACTATCAGCTTTATTAGCTATAATCATCTCGATATAATCCATATGCATCCATCATGCATTAGACATGGAGGTAATTTTGTTTACGCAGCAATCCATCACTGATGGGGCAGGCCCGAAAAGGTAATTTCATAAAAGGTGGAAACGGTGAACCACCCTTAGCGTCATGAATATGCAACAGTCCGAGATCATAATTATTATTATTTTTTTCATCAGAGGAATATGTGGTCACACGTTAACGCACACACCGACAAACTGGCACACAGGAGCATAAATACATCCTGGCCGATGTTAGGTGCGAGGATGCGCTTGGTGCTCCTGCAGGAACAGATGGCCTCAGCTCTGGAGGGATGATCACAGGGAGGATGGAGGTCAGGAACCAGCAAGGGAGGGAGGGAGGAAGGGGAGAAAAGGGGGAAGGAGAGCTGGAAGGAGTGATCAGAGTGGCCTGATGGCAGGGAAGGAGATTTGAAACGAAGATTGACATTTGGATAGGAAAAGTGATCAGAGGAAGAAGGCGAGAGGTGCGCGGGCAGACAGGAGAGGTGAAGAAAGCAGATCTTGAGAAAAAAGGGTTGATAGTAGCAGAAGGCCAAAAAGGGAGGAAAAGATGAAAGAATCTGTGAGGACAAATAACAAGGATCTTATATATTTATCTATGTCTCTCTTTTCTCACAGGAACATGGTAGGAGAAGGAGAGGACGTGGAGGGCTACGAAATGGAGGACGGAGAAAGTTAGGATGGAGGTGTGTGAGTCCGTGCATGTCCAGAGTTGGCACTGTTATGCGTGTGAGTGAGCACTGTTCGACCTGCGTTTCACTTCTTTATCTTCATAATTTCTCCTAATTCCTCCATTTTTAGGTGAGATTAAGGCTTAGGGTCTGTTTGACTAACAGCTTCTCGGTTTGGTTTAGTATAAAAACATAGGAAGTGGAAATATAGATATCCACCATATGTACGACAGATCTGATCTTTTGCAAAGTAATTAAGCTGACACGCTGTTGCCCCAGAGCATGACAGCAACCATTCCACAAGACAGTGTTTTTCTCAGGGCAAGGATTTTTCGTGTCGGAAGCATCTTGGATGATATTTTATGGGACAATATGTCCGTTTTTAGAGTCCCTAACTGGAACTGGTTGACCCTGAATTTATTTTCCTAGTGTTCGCCTTAGAAATGGCCTATTTTGCTGAGACGTCAGTCCCCTCCCAGGCCTCTGGGACTATTGCTGTCTATCACGCACCCTCTGCACCTTCTGACAGTTCAATCTCTGACATTCACACAGCATTAGGCGCTTTTGACGCCATAATGCCCACGGTGCACTGGGACCGGCCTACGCGTTTTTACTTCCTGTTTGCCCACGAGCCTTGACGAGGCTGGTGGATGTAGATGCTGGAACCAGTCGAAACTCAGCCAGAAGCAGGAAGCATGTGAGAAAAGCAATGGATTTAAACCATTTCAACGTGAAATCATTTACAATAATTGCCCTGTCACAGAGACAAGATGTCTCACTGCAGTGTGAATGCTGAAAAGGTGTTTTCAATTCTTTTTTTGCTACCAACACTTGAAATAACTCAGCCTGTGGGCGTATTGGAGAGCTGTGCACACAGCGTGTGTGTGTGTGTGTGTGAGTGTGTGTCACCGTTTTGAGGGTTGATTGGTGGGTCACTGACTGCGTCTGGCTTGTGCGCATTGCAGACACACCTCCCCCTCCACCATTTCAGCAACACTCGCTTCCTCTGTCTATCCATCTTTCCTTCCCCTCTCTCTCTAATCATGGCCTCAGGGCCCGGCGGACGGAACGACTGAGGTTAACGCTCCCCAGAGGAGAGGAGCGATTGTAAATGAGGCAGATGTGAAGATGAGCGGGTGAAACAGGAAGATAAAAGAGATGAGGCGAACGTGCGTCGAGAGCGACTGACACATAAGCGGGAAAACAGAGCGAAAGAGAGAGGACCTGAGAATTACAATTTGAGTCAGACTTTTTTTTTCTTTTCTTTCCTCGTTGCTTCTTTATCTTTCCTGCTCTGCCATTTCACCCCTGACTACTCATTATTCTGATCGTTACTGACGATTGCTGCACTTGCAAAGTTGTTATCCGGTCTCCGTTTCAAATGCAGAGAAACGATATAGAAATGCCAGCGATTTGAGACACACTAAATGATGGTTACATTTATGTGTGTCTGTACATATGTGCAGAGGCACTTAAAATGCCTATAAGCACTGATTGGTTGATTATCAGGTCAGAAGATAATAACTTGAATGGATAGTTCAATGTAACATTAAGCAACAAAGCAGCAACATTATCTTACAGTAGTAAAAGTCTAAATTGTTTTATTCACATTTTGCTGTATAGGAATTTACTTTGTCTTAGTTAGCTGTTACATTTTTTATTATTTTAATGTTGACTAACTAACTCACCATGTTCAAAAAATCCGAGACCCCTTTATCTGGAAATGTTCTGAATATTTTATCATTAATCGTGGTAACAGGCACACAGACTGATAACGCCATCAAGGCAAATTGGCACCATCAAAAAATATTCCAAATTTTGCTGTTGCACTGAATTGAGCTATAACTCAAAGTCGCCTCACACGTCACCTGACCCCCCTCCCACGATCCCCTGGATAAGCTTTTGGGTCTTTCCATGGGCCATATTTGGCCAATTCCCAAAGGGTTGAGTAAAAGTGATGGGGGGCACAGGGAAGATAAAATTAATCCCATCAGAAAAACAGTTTAAGAAACTAACTTTAACACGTTCGGCCAAGTTTTAACCTAGGCCTCTGAACTTCTTCTGAACTGCAAATCGCCTAATCAGTGCTTCCTGAGAGTGAAGGTTGAGGCCTTGTCTTTACATTCACACATTTTCAACTCAATAAGTCCAGCACATTTTGCCATTTCCCCTTTTTCCCCCCCCATTATCTTAATTCACTTGTTTCTTTATTCGTGTGCCTCTGTTAATTCCCAGTCTTAGCTCAGGTCAGATATCAGAGAGTGTGCTCACTGAATGTTTATTAGGGAAGCCGGTTAAACGTGGCACACACACTGAATGCCTCTGTGCGGTCACACAGACACACTTGGCCATCTCTCGTTGCCTACTTACTTAGTGAGCACACCTAAAGATTACTGATGCATGCCATACTTTGTAGGTAACACCATATCTTGGCAATAAACCATTCAGTAATTTTGAATTTTTGCTTTGGGTTGCGTGTATGCTTCTGCCGGGACCCAGTGGCTTCATGTCACATAATCCACTCCATATTAAGAAAGCCCAGAGGCTGAAGCAGACACAGTGCTGCCAAAGAATAAAATTACGATAATTCGACATAATTGCACTTGTCTTCAGCAAAAAGAAGACGAGAATTTTACTTTTGTACGTTTTCGACATGCTGGGGAGATTCCTAATATGTGTGATGAGACAGTCGAACGACACACAATGGTTCTGATAGACAAAATGAGCTAGAATGTAACTGATAGAGGAGCAAATTATGAAACCAATTTTGACTAAATGAACAGTATCTGGCTTTTTTGGGGGGCTCAGCTTTTGGTCTCCTTGAAGCGGGGCCCTGCAAGACTTCACTTTTTTTTGGGGCTAAACACCAATTTTATGTCCAGAGGGAAACATTTTGAAAGTCAATAAATAAATTGAGGTTGATGCTGGTTAAGTGGCCTACATCATAAAATCCCGCTTCGGTAAATTTTTCGCTGCAACAGTAATAACCCATATATACTGGTGGGAACAATGCAATGCATTAGCCTTTTACAGAAATTAGTGTAAATCACATTTACCAGAAACCTCCACTTAGGCTATTTTAAGGCTCATTATCCGATCCAGGCATGAACCTGCCACCCGTCGTATGCAAATTAGGCCACCTTCAGAGGCTTAAAATCCGCCTCGAGGGCTCCGTGTAAAAACTACACACGATAACAAATGTCTTATCAGCCATCATATCATCCCCCTGCTCTGTCAATACATCTTCGTCGGCTTAAAAATACTCCCCTCAGGGCTAGACGTGCCAAAGAGAGGTAGATGTGACTCCCTGACCTCGGAGAGGCTTGGGGTCAGATGTCAGAGCTCGTCTCTGCACTCGCACCTCATTGGATGGGACGTGTTCGGTTCGGCTGTGCCCCAGGGGCTTTGATTTTCCTGGCCCGATGGGCAGTTAAATATCCTGCTTCCGCTCCTGACCCCACCCCTCCCTCACTTCCCGTCTCCCCCTGTAGCCGCCCTCGAGCCGAGCTAAGTCTAATTTAATGAGTCACATTCACCTTTTGGTTGCTTTTTTTCTTTCAATGCTTCTCTTTTGTCTCTTTGGCAAAAAGAGGTTTGCCTCCTTGGAACACTTCCTTTTGCCCTCGGTCGAACTCATTTGCTGCTGCGTGAGCTTTAATCATGCCAGAGGAGTGAGCTAAATAAAACAATGGCATGCAAATTAGTATTTAGCTGTTGAGTACATTCTTGTTACTAGATCTTTTTTCGTTTTGAGCATTTTTTTTTGTTTTGGTTTCGTATTCCAAGATGACAAAAACAAGTCAAGAGCAAGGAAAAAAAAAAGAAAAAGGGATCCGTCCCATCGAGGATGTGTTAACAGAGTTTGGCAAGGTGTTGGTGGGGGCAAATAAATGAGAGCAGTGAAAGAGAAAGATACCCATCCATCTGTTTCTCTTTAATGACGTCACACTCTGTCAATAACAATAATCCATCACTCAGGGTGTGAGAGCCGGCACGCAACCCCCCCCCCCCACACACACACACACACACACACTCTCTCTACATACACGATAAAGCAAAGTCATTTTAGATGAGAGGCAAAAAATGGGAAAAGCTTTTTTAACCGACTTTCTTTCCGTATGTGGTCCTTCCGGCAAATCCCCAATCAACACTTTGACATTCTCTGACAATACTGAAAAGGTCTGGAAGACAAAAGGCTCTGCCAGTCAGACTGCTTATTCACCCGCACTGGCATCTATTGTTATTTGAAACCGCTGTCAGACAAACAAGACAACATGCACTGGGCGTACACACACACACATGTGCACGCGCACGCACGCACACACACACACGCACGCCTAATCATCTGACAACAAGGAGCCCATTGTGCTGTGTTCGGACTTTGCGGGGCGGCCCACCACCCGGAGGGGAGGAACATCTCCGAATCAAAGGCTCACACTTGCCACTCAAGAGCGGGATATCACAAGCCAGACATGTGAGGTTAGGGGAATACAGATGGAGCCACAGAGTACGTTTGTCAGCTGAGAGACTACTCTTCTTTGGCTTGTTCTCCTCGACCTTCACCCAGTGACAGATGGACCAAAATATATGCGCTCAAGAGTCACGGGAACATGGTCACATGGCCTCCTCGATGGAACAACACCGAACAGGAAGTTCTGATTTGTTAGGATAAAAGAGTGATGGGAGTTTTTTGTTTTTTTTAATCCCTATCATGCATAACGGCAAGAATCACACACAGATACACACTGCACAGATAAGCGGAAGTATACCAGTAGTCAGCCAGTGCAGCTATGTGTCAATATTAAAAACCCCAAACAATCTACATATCTAGTGGAAGTCTTCAAGTGTCCACTTAAACGAATATGCTCTGGACCCAACCTGGTACACATTCCCATTCGGATCCACATTTTATACTTTCAGCTTGGTCTGGGACTCGTTTTTTACATCACGTGTCCCAGTTCTAACTAATGCGTAAGAGGTGATTGGATCTGAGAGAAGACCCGTCAGAGAGTAACTGCTGCAATTGAGTGTCTTGGCCTGCTCGGGAGGTGAAGGGTCAGAGAGTGCAGATGACAGCTAATTACCAACGTTGGCAGCAAGGGCAACAAGCGTATAATTGTAAACGGGCAAATACACCACGCTGACTTAATCGTACTGCAACAAAAAGTGATTGCGAAAAAGAGTAGCGTTCGTCATCCTTCGCCGTGACAATAACTTGAAATGCTTGCGTGGATTAAGTTTTGCCATGCTGCTATTTCAATCAGCAAGAGAGGGAAAACAGAAAACCCAGAGGTGGTGTTATGTGTTCGGCCTCAACAAGCTACCAGACACCATTATTTACCAAATAATGTCAGATCATTCTGTTCAGAACGGCCAGGCAACCCTGACCCAAGGCAGACACCTCTGCCTGTGTGTGTTCCTGTGAGAGGCTCGCTGTCTCCCAGGCACGCATGAGGGTAACACAACAATCCCACGACACAAAAAGGCCAGCTCTATCGTGGCCCTCAGCAGCCTGCTTGTCTACTGGGTTTTATTCAGGAGCTGGAGGTCCACATCCTGTTGTTAGTCCTGTGATAGTCTGTTAACCATGAGACCTTCACACAACAGTACATGTACATGTTTTCTCCATTTCATTTTCTGCTTCTTTTTCTATTTCACTGCCCGTTCTCGGCTACCCCGCGTCACAGGGTCCTGATTGGGTTTTACGGTCATATTGAACGGTGCAGTGTGTTGAAACTGTGCTGTGTCATACGGACAGATGCTTCTTTTATTTTCCGTCCTCCTCATTTATATCAATGGGGGCTAGGCCAAAGTGCAAACAATTAATTAATAATAAAAAAAAATATTTAGTTACAAATTACAAATAAATCATTTTTAAAGATCACTTGAATGGTCAGCGTTCGCCTAGCACAGTAAATTCTCCACCATTCTGAGACCCTGGACAAGATGTAATGATGTAAAAGCGGATGCATAAAATGCAAGCACACTAGTAGCTTGCTGTTGGGCTTGATTTCTTTCGAATGAAGATTTGCCTGAATCCATAATGTTATTTCTTCTTTTGAGGTTAACTGGCAGTTGGCAAACAACACATTGGTGTGTTACTGCCACCGCATCCTCAAAGTGGAGTGTGGACTATGCAACAATTGGTTTCTCAATCCTGTTCAAAAAGAGAAAGATCGCACGGCACCATCCTGGTGGAAAAGAGGCATATGTGGAAAGTATTTCATATACTTAGTTTAATCTGTTGCAAAGGGAAAGGGAAAAAAAGAACGTGAAGGTTTTGGTTCTGCCTGTTTACAGACGTAATCTTAATTGAAGCTAACAGGCTATTGGCAACATTGCTATACTGTATTTAAGAGGCTAAACCTTAGCTTAAAGGAAAGAGGGTATAATATATTTTTACGTGAAGCCCTTTGGGACATACTTATGATTTTGAACCATGACTTGACTTTCGGTTGTAGTTCAGCAGTGGGGAAATTATGGGGTATTTATTCTGTCAGACTATCTGCTGGCAAGCATGTAAGCCTAAAGCTACAGTGGTTTTACGTCCCCGCTTCTACCACGGCATCACTCTCTATCTCTAAGGCCATGTTGCTTTCTTGTAGCTCATTGATAGCATAATTCAACCTGGGGAGTAAACAAATTCAATAAAAGCCTATTTGTTCCTAAATAAAAGGAAAAATGCCTTTATTCTCCCACTGTTCTCTTTTATACCTATTAACTGGTGGATAAATCAGATGATTGAAGCAACATGGGAGCTCTGATAATAGTTGGCACTCTGTCCTTATGGAATATTTCATGGTTATTGGCTTGTGAAGAGATCAAAACACATGTTTGCGCTGATTTTTTTCTTATCAGAGCACCTGTGACAGTTAATCCCGGATCTTTCCTAAAATAACTCGCTGTGGCACTGCACATTATGAGATGTTTTTATTGAAGGCTACATAGAAACTGAGTGAGTCTATTCGCTCCACCTAATTGGATTTGTGTTACGAGCAGCGGCACGGTTTAGTAATAGACAAAGTATGCAGTCTTATGTCTTAAGTGAGTAAGTAAGTAAGTAAGTCTTAAAACTTTACAACCCTGAAGACAATTCTATTAAAATGGAAACTGCATCTTATATGTCAACATATTAACCAGAGGAACTCTCCTCTCCTGATCAAATTTCACCTCCTGAGGAAACCGATAAGAACAAAGTTGATTAGGTAGTTTTAGCAATCTTCGTAGATATACCCTCTATATTTGGTTTGAGCTGCTCCGCAATGTTTATCGCTAAATTGAGTGACTTTAAACAATTCACCAGTTACTGTCTGTGTGTGTGTGTGTGTGTGTGTATGTATGTGTGTGTGTGAATGCATGTGTGCGGTTGCAGTAGAGGAGTCTCACAGAGGTAAGATCTCATTTCTGTTCCCTGAAACCAAACCCACTTTGTTAACAAGCGACCTATGAGGACTATAATCAATGCTCAATCAGAATCCTAATCACATTATATACACTCTAATGTGAATAATACAATCAAGTCAAACTAATTGGTGAGGAGAGCATAGAAAGAATAATAATTACCTCTGTTCCCTGCATATGTGACTCATTAGTATCAGTGCTATTGTTCTAGTGGCATTTGTTTACATCAATTATGGTCTTGTCACGATCTGCACCTTTTAACTAACTCTAATTTGACAATGACTTTTTTCATTCCTCTTTTTATTGTTATTATTGATAGCAATACGAAACCTGACCGTATAAATACCAGATTGATCTGTGACCATATGAATCTGAGTTTTGTATACTGAAACTGACCTTAATGTGAGATTCCCCTTGAAAAACTAAAAATGATATATCCCTTTCATTAAGTGTATTCATTAGAGCAAAAGAGTTTAAATTAATGTCTTACAAAATGCACATTTTTCTACAATTTGTACTCTTTTTGTTTTTGTCTTTGTATGATTTCCATTTGCCGCCATACATGTATTTGCATGCTCCGTGTGTTATGAAGGAAAGCAGTTCTTGCGGGACTTGGCTCCAGAAACCACAGATTTGGTTCACAAAGCAGCACGCAATTTCCCACCTTTGTGCGTGGCTAACCTGATTGCAAAGGAGGGCGAAACGGACACTCTGCCGTTGTGTTGTGCGTTGTTGTCGAGGTAGTTCTACCCCTGGAGGAAAGGCTGAGGTGGTGGAGACGGGAACGAAGTTACACGAGGACCAAAATGTGCACCGAGACCACGTCCCACATGAATTCACTTCATTACCGTAATAAAACGCAAGACGACAACATCATCCTTGCCAGGGGCCTGCAAATTAAAAATCATACTGTTTATGCACACAGTTGGCTGGCGTAGCCAGAAACGGGACCGCGGCAGTGCTATTGACCACTGCCAGTGTTTCCCAGTGTTACAGCCGAACTCCGCTCTGTCAGATCGGGTAGCAGATGGCCTCCAATGGGTCGGATGCTGATCCCGGAACGAACAGGAACGCCATGAAAAGTGATGGACAAGTGATGGGAATTCAAAAACATGCAGGGACAGATGAGTGGGAGCGATGCCACGTTTAGTGATGGCAAAATGGAAGCATTTGAGTTGAAGGGGGGGGGGGGGGGGGGTATTTATATAAGGGGTATTTATATATTTATATTTAGTTAAGTTGTAAATAGAATCCAATTTGGTGCAGATACTGGTATAAGGTTGTATTAACAAAACATTGTAAATATACAATTGTAAATAGATATAGATATACTAATAACTACACCTTTTCAAAAATGTGTTTAAAGGCAATGCTTATGTTTGTTAGTTTTTTTAATATATATATATAAAGATATTCATATATATATATATGTTTGAAATAAAAAACTTCATCATCATCATCAACAATAGACAAGGAGAATAAGACGAAAGGGGAAGGAAGGGGGGTAACACAGTGCAAACAGGTGAGTTGGAGGAGAGGTTGAATTAATGAGGGGCAATAGAGGGAGGTGTGTGATGCAACCCCTAGAAGGATTCAGGAAGAGACAGGCGAACAGAGAGGGATGACAGCACAAAGGAGGAGAGAGAGCAGTGCGGTGCGGAAATAAAAAAGAGGGAGAGCGTATTGCGCAGGTCATCTGTCGCAAGGGAGAGGGATGATTGACATCGCTGTGGATTGAGAGCTTTGACAGCAGAATCGGATTCTGTCGTCTAAGCTACAGCCCACTGCAACTCAGACGCTCCTACTACCAACGTGAGGAATGTGTATTTGGGATGTCAGATCTTAAAGACATTGGCAAAACCGGTGCCACCGGCGTCCCGCCGTATTTCTGCGGCGCTCCTCTTCCTCTTTGGATGTGATGACGTAGCTTCCTGGATGCCATTTCCTTTACATTTGTGAACCAGCTCGGAATACAATGACAACCACTGTGCTCACTTTCTGCCCCCGGGTCATACCCCACAACAGTGTCCTGTTCCTGTGCCCCATTCTGTCACAAGCCAGAGCGATAGATGAAGTTGGGAGGATATACATCAGTTAAATCAGGAGCTTCAATTTCAGACTCAACAATTGAGCTTTCACAATGCCTTCCTAGCCCCAAATCTGACCAACACAAAATGATACATTTTCGGATTTACAGTTCAAAAGCACACACAAATACACGCGCACGCACGCCCGCCCTCAGACACACTGAAGGGTTTACATCAGAACTGCCTCAGGTCCGCTGCATCAGAGCTAGAGGGGCCCCAACAGATCCCTGATGTTGAAATTGATTTGTCGCACATTGATTGTTCTTCCTGCACAAACTGTATATATCCACGCTCCGCTGTTTTGCTATCGTCTCTCACGCTCTCACTCACTCCTCCAATCGTTTGGCTGCGGCTAAGCAACTCCCCCCCGAGTGTTAAAATGTGCCAATAGTCTTGCGTGGAAAAAGAAAGGGGAAAGAAAAGGGAAATTAGGAGGATCCATAAATCTGTGGGATGAAATGGAAAGCGGGAATGTTTCTTTCTTTCTCTGAGGAAACGTCCACCAAAGAGCTTGTTCCACTCTACACGGAGCAGACGCTGAGCTCCCCGGGTTCTCCTTTCTTCTCTCCTCCCCAACCTCTTCTGTCTTCCGTACAGTACAATAACTCTAATTATGTTCCGACAACTAAACATGCCAGCTCTAACGACGGCATAGATAGGGGGAAATTGGCTAATTTGCACAAGAATAAATCTAGGTTTGAGCCCATAGAAAGCCTATTAACATTTAAATGATACGAGAAAGTTATCTCTAAAGTGTGTGCTTATCCAGGGTGGCTTTTTGCACGGATGTGCAGAGAATGATCAAACAGCCATGCACCAGCCTATGGCCCGCCCTCCTCGGAGCAAGGCCGACAAACCCCACAGACGGTGCTTTGTGACAGGAGGAAAAGGGCGGTGGAGAAGAGAAGGTCGGAAGAGGAGCTGAAGAGAACTCCTATCACAATGGGAGGGTGGGGGGAGGTGACGGAGAGGGAATGCTAAAGGTTAAATTGTGGGCTGCAAAAGGTTAAAGACGCAGAGGTGAGAACCTTGATGGTTTTCAAAGAGGAGAAAAGTCCAGACCTCAGCAAATGAGTGTCAACACAACACAACAATGATAAACTTGATATTGTATATGAAGAAGAGTTCAATTTATGGTGCAGTGGAAAAAAAAAGGAAAACATAATCACTTATTCCCAAAACCTCAACTTCAGCACCCTGGCAGGACTTGATTTCAAAACGAGCCCATAATGAGGGTGGAACTCTGCGGCGCCAGGAATATTAAGCTACACCTGTGGCAAAAAAGCATCGTCATTCCCTTTGTTATTTCTACTGTGCTCTGCAACTTTCTCAAACGCGATGCCACGCTATCAGACTTGAAATGCCATGCGTTTCGGCATGCAGGAAATAGCGCACCTTCCCATGAGCCTTAGAATCTCTGTAACTGATGGTGTTTTGTTTTTTTTGTTCTCTTAACACTGTCCGTGCTCTGACCTTCTCCTTAATATATCAACGTTCCCTTCTGTCAAGTGGGCAGTATTATGCTTCTACTGTAGGTAGAGAGAGATTGTTGTGTGGAAAAAGTTGTTGACATGCACTGAAAAATTGATTTATTCAACTTACTTTATTTCAAGAGAACGCGGATTCTCTGACAGTGACAGTAAGCAAATTCAAGTCAATTGAGTCAAAGTTTGTTGATTGAAAAACAAAGTGTTCAATGTCAAATGACTAACTGCGGCCAGAGGAGATTTAACTGAAATATTTATCTACCACTGCTTTGATAATATTTTTTCATTAATCATCAAAACCACCAGACGCCTTGTCGCAGGTTCTAATTTGAGATGAGGCGTCAGTTCTGCTTAATCTTTCATGACAGAAAGCCACTCATAGTGGAACTTGAGCCTATTTTTTAGAGATGTTATTCCTAACAATAGTATAATTAGACTACTGGATACTCTCACCGCGCTGTCAGCCACAAATACAAAAGTGGAGTTTCAAAAGCAGCGAGTTAAATCGTAAATTAAACATACAAAAACAAAAATAGCTCTGAAGCCAATCTATTGCATTTTTTTCCATTCATTCATTTTACGCATAACCTCTTTTTTCGAATAACCTGGTGGATGGGTAAAGGCACCGAATGATGTAAAATTGCCTTAACACTGATCACTGAAAAAGATAACGTCTGTGGCGTCTTATTACTAATGAGGGATGCGGGATTAACTCATGATGACATGTCCCTACTATTTAATTCCATTGCATGACAACTGTATCTACACTTTGTTTGCAGTGTCATGGTGTGTTTATGGGGCTATTTTGGGCGGGAATTCTTTGACCCAAAGTACGTCGACATCTCAGGGTCAAACGGAGTCAGACTCAGCACCAACTTCTCAATGCAGAAACAAAACCAGCGTTCATCGTGACAAAACACAGAGACCTGCAACTCTCTCGTCACCCTCTCTTTTCCTCTGGTGGGAACGCAGTTTACCTCTTCAACCCTCATTACCATACCAATTGTGCGCAGACAGCTAAAGCTATTTTGACAAAGGTATTTTAATTACCAATTAGAAAGTTGGCTGCCTGTGCATGAGCTAGTTCAATATCTCTTTCTTCCCCCCACTCTCCCCCTTGCTTTCCCCCCATCTGCACACACACACGCACACGCACACATAGGTGTAGAGCCCAGTGCACAAGGTCCCCCGGTGCCTTCGACTTGATAAACAATGTTCCATTCAGCTCCATATGAATAATTAAAGGTCGAGTGTGGAGAAGAGTGGACACTTGTTTATTCAGAGAGAATAGCCTTGTTGATGGCTGCATACCAGCGTTGCTGGGATGCCAGAGGAGCTTATGGCCTGCCTTGACATTATCTAAATGGCACACTTTCAAAAGATGTATAAACACACAAAACTCCTCTGCGCGCGCACTGGGACACTAAATAACATTCATAAATGATAAACGAAGTGGATAAATAGGGTGGTAAATATGAAATATTGATGTGGGTTCGGCGGACGAGGCATGCGACGCCCTCATTAGGAGTGTTCTGTGGGCGTGTTCGTGGCTGTTTTGAAACCTATGGATTTCTTTGGGTGAAAGGTGAACCCAACCCGGTGACAAAGAGGTCAACGCATTTGATAAATTATTTTGTCCGACTTGAGATCATAAAAAAATCTTTACTGTAAATTGAAGTGATAAAACTTTGTGCCTCCGCATGTCCACCTGACAGCCCCCGTAAGGTTTGTGACTTTGTCTAATAATTTGCATCTGCTGTATTTATCTTTTTTCGCAGCACCCTTTAAAAATAGAAGGAAAAATTAAAGTTTGTCTTCTTTTTGCCTCATACACTTTGACTTTATCCATCAGCTTGTATTGACTGCAGCTAACTTTACTTACTCTCAGGACATTAAAAGAAAAGTGCCCAACTGCAGAAGGCTACAGTTTGGGCACATCTTGAGGGATATATGGAACAATGCATCCTCATAGGATATAAATCTGCTTTCTAACTAAATCAATACCATGCAAGATGCAATGGTTTTTTTATTAAATACAACCTTTGTTAGTTACACAAATTGCAGTATTTACAGCTCACCGTGTTTGGATTGGAACAAAAGTTGATGTTATGAACATGGACAACACACTTAATGTCTTGTTTACGCTGTAATCTCGTTAATGTCTATAGGCAAAGACATGACTGCCGCTTAGCTGGAAGCAGTCTCTTAGCGGAACGGTTCCAAATGCACAGCTTTGAGCCTGAGGGGTTACTGCTCACATACCATGAGACTCAAACAAAATGATCAAGGAGGCCGGTGCTGTGCTTGCCAGAGCGTGCAGGCTTTCACTGTATAATACAGTGGATTCCAATGCACTGGTGCATTTCCTAATGTAATAAACACTTAGGTCCTGTTCATACCTGGCATGAACATACCTCTTGGGTTATCCGATCACAAGTGGACAGCTTGGCGCAGGAGGTCGGTAGATGGTATACCGAGGGACATCTTGATTACATGACTCGCCCACTGGCATTTTTTCATGGCCTTAAAAAAAGGCACTGATGCCAACATTCATATATATATATATATATATATGATCTATATTAATTCAGAAGCCACGGTAAAACAAACTATCTGTCAGAGCCACATCACAGAGCAGCAAAGTCTTACTAGGTGACAGGTGGAGAGTTGACTGACAAGAAGGAGGATGGGAAACATGCAATAGATGTTTTGACAGTAGACCGGCCCACCAACCAACTGTTCAATTTCAGAGGGAGACAGAGAGAGCTGACAAAAAAAATCAAGGTATGGGATGTGTTGCCATTGTTTAGATTTAGGATACATTTGAGTGCAATTTATCAATGTGACTTGGGTGAACAAGGCTTGTGTTTTAAAAAAAAACAAACAGGTTCAGCTCCCTTTGTTAATTTATTAGTGTTTCTTGCTAGCAGCTGTATAGCAGTGACAGGACACAGCGTAACAAAGACAGATGCGGGTGCACAGCAGGACCTGGTAGTCAAACCCTGCAATCAGGCTATATGGTATGGGCAACCCAGAGCAGCAGCCAGCTGAGCCCCTGAGGGGAACTCTGTGAGACACATTTAAAATGTGTGATGGATAGCAGTTGGAACAATAACTCAAATAAACTTGCATGGGAACCATAGAAGCTACAAGGTATGGGATGTTTTGCCATTGTTTAGATTTAGGATACATTTGAGTGCAATTTATCAATGTGACTTGGGTGAACAAGGCTTGTGTTTAAAAAAAAAACAAACAGGTTCAGCTCCCTTTGTTAATTTATTAGTGTTTCTTGCTAGCAGCTGTATAGCAGTGACAGGACACAGCGTAACAAAGACAGATGCGGGTGCACAGCAGGACCTGGTAGTCAAACCCTGCAATCAGGCTATATGGTATGGGCAACCCAGAGCAGCAGCCAGCTGAGCCCCTGAGGGGAACTCTGTGAGACACATTTAAAATGTGTGATGGATAGCAGTTGGAACAATAACTCAAATAAACTTGCATGGGAACCATAGAAGCTACAATACAAATGCCACAGCACGAGGCCGATCTTCATCACGGCAGTGTATCTCGCTGATGTGTGAACAAAAACAGCACAACTCGTCAAAACCCGGGGGGGGGCTGTAAGTCATTATGGGAGACAAAAAATATCTATTGCAGTGTCCATAATAACGTCATGTTTCGCAGTGTTTGCGAATCCTTAATACCAGTGTTTGGTTTGATTTGCGAATATGGTTTAAACCAACAATCACATCCGTGCGTGACGGTGGGCAGGATGCATATCTGTGGCAGATTGCGAGAGCTATAACACCTATGTTGTGCCAAGTGTGCGTTAAATAATAAATGAATAACTAACTAATAAAAGGCATTCTAAACTGTCTACTGAAAGGGATTATGCGACAAGATACAAGAAACTATATTAGATTAACGTTTTTAACTGGACTTGTTTATGCAATCTCATTGCTGGACACATGAATGCAGAAATAAAATAAAAGACTAATAATTTATTCCTTGGCCCATGGCCCACGTTTTTACCAAATTTAATTGGAATCTGTTAAGAAGATTTTTGAGGGCTCCGTGCCAAAAAAATTGGAATAAAGACACAAGGCTCCTTGGCAGAGTTAAAAAATGCCCATTTTTCCGAAGAAAATGAATTGGATCCGAATTACAAACCTCCCGTCGTAACACTGATCTGTGCAAATAGAATGTAATATTTGTTTAATTCTTTTTGATATTCAAGTATCGTTAAAGTTGGTTCAAAAATAATAGTTAAAATAACTGGAGGGATTTTTTTAATGGAACTAAACAGAATAATAGAGGTGACTGTCCTCTTATGTTCTACTGACCTCTGTTCACACATTTTTTTCAAAAGCAGTGGATCTTTGATTATAATTTGTAAGGACAGAATTGCAGCAGGGCTTTTTAGTGAATCTGCTTAAACCTTTGATCAGATGTAGGCAGTTCACCTGATATAACCTGTAATTGCCCTCACACAAAATGACAGAATTGAGCAATTTATATTTAAAAAATTCTAATTACAAGTGGAAAAAGAGTATGGGCTCTCTTGTCGGTGTGACTTCACCCATGCACTTTTGCATTTTCCTGAATCCATATTTTAGCTTAGAAAAAAATGGAATAAAAAAATAATAATAATTTGATCATTCATGATCAACATATTTAAGCAGTAATACATGGTGTCCAATTGCTCATCTTGGCCACTAAATTGCCACTGCAATTAAAATCTTGATTTATGGTATTTTTCCTTTTTGTTGTATTGCCCCACAGCTATGGTGCAACACTGGTGATGTCTCCCTAACTATGGCAGATATGTGACTATTTGAATTACACTGCCTCAGCCCTCTGGCCCGCTACACCAGCACACTATGCTTCATAAAGAACAGACAGGGTTACCCACACACACATACACGCTCACATTAATCTGTATCTTCCCATCCATCTCACTACACTGTAATCGGCCTTATTTGACCTGAGCTGAGGGGGGTCAACAGGGCAGATGTTTCATGATAGTGGTTTATGTCGCTCTTTGTGTGTGCGTGTAGGGGGGTGGTGTTTTTTTTTTCATTTTTCATTTCCATTTTCTTTTTTTCTTCTATAGCCCCAGGTCACATCAGTAGCAATTAATCCATCCATTCTCATTGTTGATCCACTGATCTTACATTAAGGAGAGGCGATTTATCGCTCTGAGAGAGAGAGAGAAAGAGAGAGAGAGAGAGAGTGTGTGTAAGATAGTGAAAAGTACTTAACCCTGCTCTCATTCTCTGGGAGCTGCAGGGGGTATGATGGGGTTACCCTACTAACAATGTATGCACTCTATTGTGTACGTACACACACGCACACACACACGCACTCACACACACATATATACTGTATACTGTACATATATAAATGTGTTACTTAAGAATACGCACTGTGCCAGCAGATGGCACTAAATATGAGGTACCTCTGGGGACACAGTTAATAGGGTAATAGAAATGGGAGGAGAAAGAATGATGGCACCGTCCCCAGATTGCAGATGGGTGACCTCTGTCACTACAAGGCAGTCAGGGCGCTGTAGTACAAGCTGCTGAACTCCTATGGTCCTAAAAGGGCAGGATTTACATGCAGGCTCTTTGGAAGGCGCAAGAAGCGCACGCTCATATGTGCACACATGTTTGGAAAAAAACAAATGGATGACGCACAACACAACTTTTTCCCCAGCTCTCCGCTGCGCTGGTTTCCACGGCAGCGGTAAAGGGAAGGGGCTAAGGGAGTGGGGTGTAAGTACTGCTGTGGGCGCCCATCATGCGGATGGACGGGGCGCCCAACACATGTGCTGACAAAACACTATGCGTCTCTCTCCACTACTTCGCGTACAGCAGCGCTCAAGCGCAAAAGGGGCCCGAGCGAAATATTAGCGTTCCCAATTCAATTTGTCAGAGCCAAAGCTCCTCGCTGGATGAGCACCGTCGACACTTCTGAGCAACGCAGGACGAGCGTGCAGGGCCTTCGGTTTGTTTGCCTAATAACGAGGTACGCGGAGAAAATAAAAAAAGCCTAACTATACTACTGCCTGTGGTGCCGTTGCATTTCAAACATGCTGCGGTGCTGGTGTAGAAAGCTACGGCCTGTCAATTTGAAGTTGATTGTATTTGTGTTGCAAAGTGCTTTAAGTTCATGTCCTGCTTGTAGGGTATTTTGAGTGCCACACAAACACGGCCGCTGTCTTGCCTGCCTTCACTGCTTTTTCTATTGGCCGCTGCCAGAAACTGAGCAGTAAAACCTTCAATAGGAAATCGTTGTGACTAAATGGAGTGGAACTAAACCTCCATTCACTGACATACAAAACACAAAACGAACATATTATCCCCCTCTAAAGTCAATTTGGCCAACTTGTTTGCAAACATTGGCGTATTTACACACCTACTAGGTACATGGTAACATTAGCATCCATTCTGAATTCCTGTTTGTGTCGACCTGATGCATGCAAGTCCAATATTTACCCCTCCTTTCGGCAGTATTTGGTTTCCTTCGACCAACCATAATGTCTCCATGAGTGAAACTTTCGCATCTGGTAGATGCTGATTTAAAAAGAATGAATACATAAATGAAAGTCCTTATCGCATCCTGCGCACGCATATAGATTTTCTTCCTGTTCTATTATCAGATATTACACTTGTTTGTCGACGGGATCCTTTTCCTGACTGCCTGTGAAATTAGGGCACAGTTATTTTTTGGTGTAATAGTGTGTATTGATTTAAATAAACGAATCATCTCTATTCATTTCTTGTTTCTACTACACTCATTTAGCCTATGGCTAAATATTTTAGGAAGATAATAAACCACTAATTGCTTCCAATACCAGCACAAGCTTCGGGGTGCGCTACATCAAAGACTCACACTTCAAATATTCAAATGTTTAATACATTTAAAGGAGTGACTCATGAAAGCATTTAGCACATACGATTCAATCTTCCCCAGCACAAACGCAGAGCTGGTTTTCGGTGCTGGTTCTATGCATTTGTGGAAGAAAAGGCTACTACAAACATCCAGAGGTAAATGGTTCAATTGGGCGGTTAGATTTAGATTGCAGATTCATTTTTCTCACCAGTTTATGCCTCTGACCAAAAGGGATAGTACTTAACCCAGCATGCACTTGGCAGAAGACAGAGAAACAATGTGTAAAAGTGGAGAGTGGACACAGAGATACACCCCTTCCTTAGGCATTGTTACTTTGAAAAAGTAAATGATGTTGAATATACTATACATAATAGACTTTACCTTTAGACGTTATTTGATGTTGTTATTATTGCTTTGCATTTTTACTTCGTTCAAATCTATGCTATTTAAGAAAAAAGATAATGATAAATAATAAACATCCTGAATTCACCTTTTTAGACAAGCCATCATTTCTTTTCAAGCCATAAGTTTGGGCACACATCTGTGTGTATTATCGACTTCCAAATGCTGAGGCACCATCATTGATCATGTTGTGTAATGGGTGTATAATGTGGTGTATGCGTTCATGAGTACTTGAAATGACATTTTTCAAATTATACAACTGCACAAAGTGGTGTCCTTATGTTCCCTTTCTTCCATTCTTTCTGCGCAAGTCACACTCCATTCGTGACTCTGTCTGGCTTAGCGCTCACATTTAAGCCTGTGTTTTAGCCGACTGCCTTTCAAGAGCCCAAATTGCGAGGGTTGAAAAGCATCTCACCCTCTTGTTTTGTTCAGCTCTGTAGGAATTGGGGCAGTTCCCGTCATGGTGGCAGAGTGTTGCACAGGCATGCAAAATCAAGACTTACTCATCATGCTGAGAACCTATGGGGTGCCAATTTTCCAAAACCCATGACCTGCTATGGTCTCACACATAATTTGACATCTGACCCCCTTCATACTTTTAAGTGTTACTAAATACAAACCGCATGAAAATATTCAGCTTTTTTTTTTCAACCCACTTTGACAGAAATAAGCAGAATAAGTATAAATACATTTAGAGGACAAAGATTATCTGGGATGTGGATTGTCATGTTATCCCGAATTACAGACAGAAAGCTGAGGGGAGGAGGGCTGGGAGGTAGATAACATTTAGCTTATCCCCATTGTAGAATCCTAGATTTGGCCAGCCGGCCCAGCTCCACTTAATAACAGTTTAGGCTTTATGTTTCCATGGCAACCAGTACGTGATTGCTTGCCCTAATCTTCTTTAATATGGCTTAATGCCGTTTGTATCGCTCGACATTTTGCTTGAGCCTCCCTCTCTATGCAGGCAGCTCTCCATGCAGCAGTGCCGGATAGGAGGATGTGTGTGATGTAATGTTACAGGACTCGCATAAAAGAGGGCATTTCCTGCTCAACTTTTGACATTGGCTTCCAAAAATTGAAATGCTCCTTTGGTGTCCTTGGTGTTTTTTGGTGTTAAAGCCTGCAAGCGGGATGTAGAGGCAATTTACTAGCAACACTCAATGTCTTTACAGTCAACGTACAGAGGCTAGAAATTACTTGGGGGGGGTGGGGGGGGGGGGGGGGGGGAGATGAAATGATCAATGTCCTTTTCTCTTTCTTTCCCACATCCCACCTATTGTCTTTCTCTCTCCATCCATCTCTTTTTCTCACTTCTTAGGCTGTGCCCAGACTTCTCAGCTTCTCTGGAACCCCTGCCGTTGTGTAAATGCTCCCGCCTTCAGCCGTGCCAACGCAGAAACTAATAGGCCCAAAGTCATACAATAAACCATTTCATGTCTGTTGGGGCTATCTTAGTGACATGAGAATACGTTGAACAATTCTTTCTGCACCTTCGCATTGGAAAAAGAAAAGCGGCCTAAATATAAAACATTGTCTCTTGAGATCAAATTTCAGCATGTAATATTTCAGCTGTTTTGCAATTAAATACAGACAGGCGCACCTAAAGGTATAATTAAAAGAAATTGAGCCTGCCAATCTTTGAAAGGACCTCAAGGTATGAATGCTGAGATATTAAGTCAATACTTGCCTCTCTGAAAATACCCATCCAATCTCACAGACACCCTCTAGATTTGATGGCTGGATCTATGCACTTTCATGCAAATCAATACCTTACTTTATTTGGTACACCACACAGAAACACATTCGCATTATATCTGTGTAAGGCTGCGTAGCCGTCATGCATGCATAACCGAACAAGCCAATACACAATCAGTAAGGGAGGTTACTTAATCGCTGATGCAAATGTCATTTTGTTTATTTAGACCAGGGTGGCATTCATCATTAGTCATGCTCTTTTTGCACTTCTCATAAATCAAAGGTCCAAATTCCAATAAATGAGCCTCCTCCAAACAGAGCAGGTTACAGCTTTCTCTTGCTGAGCATTCCTAAGACGGGGGCAAAGCTGGTTCTTGTAGACGTGTCTTAGATTTTCATAGAGACACACTTTCTTTGCAAATGCAAAGAAAAAGCAAAGCAAAAGCCATACTTTTCTCAAGGCTAGCAGCCAAGACATGTGTGCGAATGCTACAAGAAGACTATTATTATGCCAGCAATAGGATAAAAACAATTATACTATCTGGTTAAAACAGACAAAAACGAACCTTCCAAGTGAGCGTGGGTTACAGGTCAACTTTGATTAAACACTATTTGCTGTGACTAGTCAATCCACTCCATCTCCCTTGTGTTCCCTTTGTGTTCCATGGCCATTAAAGTGCAAATCAAACTGGACTGGGGTTCAAAGTCTCTGCCAGACCTTGGATACAGAAACAATCTCAACATTAGGCCCATGCAGTCGCTGTTCTGAATCGACTGAAGTAACAGCTTAAGATTTCCATGTATCTGATCTCGAGAGCCCACTTCAAAGTTTGTCACAAACTCGGGTAGTGGAACTTAGACTGCAGACAAGAATGGAATTCGATCACTGTGTATTTCCTCAGGTGAACTGTGACCCCTTGAAACACAACTGTCATAGGCAAATTATTATGACAAATTCAGTTCAATCTGGAAGTAATACTCAGGGTAAGATTATGTTTAAAATGGACACTTTGAAATTGGACAAGACAAGGATTAATGCCTTTGGGTAACTGAAGACGCAAAGTTGGAAATTCTTACTCGTGGCGGTTTCATATTTATGTTGTACCAGTAGATACACACGCTGCCTGCCAAATATAGGTATATGCTTTGATCATATGATGTTATCGAGGGGTGACAGCTAGTGTCGGGTGCAATGAAGCATAATGATTGGCCACAGATCAAAGCATTTCAGTGGAGTGAAAGGAGGCTTTTCTGACACGTCCAGTGGACTCAAAGTGACTGGTACAGACGGTCACAGAGACCGATGTATAGCAACCAGCAGAAAGACAGGAATTAGGAATATGAAAGAAAGTAGTCGGATGTTTGGTGTTTTTTTTTGTTTTTTTGCTCAAAACACCCCCACGCACAACCGACCGCCCGCACACAGACACACACAAATGCACGCACACAAATACACACGCGCACCCTAAGAGTGCAGCTGTGATGCTGGCAGAAGTGTTAGCCCAGCTGGCAATGTGTGCATCTCAATGGCATACCAGGGTTCTGTTGAAATTATAGATGTGCCAACAGATGTTTGGCAGTGATGTTATGGGTGTGGGCCACTGTGCGTATCTTTGCTTGTTTGTGTGTCTCTGTGTGTGCGTGTGTGTGTATTCCAGCAGGCAATTGTATGCACACTTGCTTTTGTTCGTGTGTACTTTTCAAATAGGTTTGATTCAGGTCCTCCTTTTTCTGAGTCTGTGTGTGTGTGTGTGTGTGTGTGTGTGCGCATGTGTGTGTGTGCATGCGTGTGTGCGTGCGTGTGTGTGTGGGGCCTCAGTACACAGAGATGAATTAGAGGAATTTAGAATTTATGTGAGTGGTTGAACACGAGCAGCCGGCAGTGGTTCTCTTTGCAATATTGATAGTGCATTGTAACAGGAAGTAAGTGAAGCCCTCGGCAGACTAAAGAAGAAGTGGGGATAAAATAAAGATAAAGAAGAGGGTGATTAGGGAGAGAAAAAAGAAAGTAAAGACAGTGAAAAAGAGGCGAATGAGAGAGTTTGACAGAGGGATCGAAGAGGAGGAAAACGGAGGGGCAAAGGGAAGGCACAAGGGAGTGCAGAGGTGGAATCATAATGCAGAAAGAATTAGAGAGACAGGTTATATAATGCTATATTATTTTTTTCTTTTTCAGAATAAAAAGGGTAGCACAACGGATGGGGCTGAATGTGGATGAAGGAGACATAGATAAAGCCGAGTTATATGCGGCATACAGGAAGGGAGTCACAGAAATGCCAAGAGATATTAGAAGAAGAGTGTAAATGCAGAATCTAAAAAACGCTAAATGACGGTTCCCATGGGGCCGATCGGATGGCAACATCTCTACTCCTTTGCTCTAGTTTTTAATGTGCAATTATTGAAACCTTTCCTAAGAGCAGGTAACACAGCACGACACCACTCACCGGCCTCCCTCCTTATGATCGAATCAGCGGCACAAACACTCAACTCAGTGCTGTCACTCAGGAAAATGACAGGCACTGAAAAGCTCCAGAGGAGCCTTAAATTTTTTTATAAAATAAATAAATAAAAAGACTAATGGATGGAAGACATGAGAGCAAAAAGGTAGTGGGGGGAGGGAAGACGCTGGAATATGGGATATGTCTGAACAGAGGATGGGAGCATGCAGTGGGGAGGTGGGAAAGGGAAAAGGGAGGATGAAAAGTAACGAGAGATCAGAGGAGAAGCGACATCTGTGAGCGAGGAAACTGAGGAAGGGAGTGCAGCGGGCCTTTAAATGAGTTTTACGGCAGTTTGGAACGTGGAGGGATGATGAACAGCTGAGGGCTGCACGGGAAGCAAGAGGAACCATGGCTCCATTTTTATAAATTTTTTTTAAAGGCAGGAATGTCGCGTCTTCATCCCTCCAAGCTGTTTTGTACACTAAGAGCGAACACGGCACAGGGAGATTGTAGCAGCAGAAGTTTGCACAGGGGAAGATCAACATCTGTGGAAAAGGCCGTGCCACAACTGCAGGATGGAGGCTTTCGAGTCCAGCGCCAATCCTGGTTTCACTAGGCGGTTGCGTAACGGGAGCGGTCTCCTTAATGGCAATGCGGCAGGACCTCTGCGTAAAAAAGGGGCAAGTGAGCGATGACACGGGGACGAGCCGCGCGGACAAAGAATCAGATAGAGAGAGAGAGAGAGAGGGTGAACCGGAGGAACCACTATTGCCATAATTAAAAGCTGAGGATGAGGTCACCGCCGGGGACACGGTGTGACTTTAATAGCCCAGAGATTTGGCTGGCTCCCCATTGGCCCTTTAACTCTGCATTAAGCTGATTAACCCCGCGTTTAACCAAAAACCACCGCCCACACTCGCCTCGCGCCTAATGTCACTTTAACTAAAACATTTTCCGTGGCGGGGCGGGGGCTGGAGGACAGGAGAGTGGAAGTGAAAATGTGAGCAAAGGGCCAGCGTGTCGAAAAATCCATTTCATTCCTGCCGTTCTACCACCACTCTAAGCTGCTGTGTTTTCAGTATTGTTATATTGAAATGTTTCCTTTTTAGATAGGCAACTTTTTTCGTTTCGAGTGCTACAAGAGAAGGCCACCTGAATTATACCTTGTGTGTGTGAGCGTACATGGTTCCCTGAGATGAATGGTTGACATGATTCCATTCCGGGGAAGGGTTGGGCGCGCACCGGTTTAATACCAATAATTGCAGCTTTTGGGGAATGACTCATTGTTTTAATGCAGCGGTGGTTAATGTCACAATCATCAAAATGATTCCCATTCCTGTTTATTCATAGATGGACAGACTACGGATCAGGGACACACACACACACACACACACACACACACACACACACACACACACACACACACACACACACACACACACACACACACACACACACACACAGGTCTTTCTCAGGCACACTCACATGCAGTGGCCTGGGAGAGAACTTGTGACCTCAATCATCTTTATTAACCGAAGCGATTAGTGGATTGAAGTTGAGTGCCTGGGACAGCTGCAGTGCAATTTCTAAACCGAGCAGTTCCGACAATACAGGACGGATGTAACATGCAATCTTACTAACCCGCGAGTAGAACATTATTTGGAAAAATGTAAAAACGAGGAGCAAAGTGTCTCTCTTCTTTCAAGTCATAGAACTTTACCAGCCATGTAACACAAACATAAATGTTTTTCTCAGCAACACTGAGAGCGTGTGTTATTTCCATGCAACTATCTCAGACACCTTCCCAGGTTTTGGTTCACTCAGAGCAATGCACATGTGGCATCCCTAAAATGGAGTTACCACATTTATGATGTTATTATAATGTATTACATGTTTACTTGGTTTTTCCTTTTTTTATGGGGAGGAATAATATTTCTTTTAAGGAAATACTCCACTAAAGTTGATGTTTTATGTATAAGAGGTGGATTTGGGATGCAGAATGATGATGTTCCGCTTCAGATGTGATCTGGAAGGAAAGCGGCGTGTGCGTGTGTCCTCACTTTTCCAGTTTCACCTAACAAATTACAAGTGAGCTGAAGGTCACTAATGGTTGCGAACCCTGCATTTGAAGTCAGGGAAATGTTGTTTACGGTGGGGAGTGTAGACCGCTGTTCATTTGCATGTTGAATGTAAATGTTGTGTGTCCTGGCGAAGTTGCAGCGGTGACGTCGCGGGGCCGCCACACACCCTCATCCCTGGGACCCGTAACACACACACTGTGGGTGTCGCACAAATTGCAGAGACAGTTGCAGAAACTGACATTATACAGAGCAAATATTCAACAATTTACAGACTGAACTAAAAAAAAAGACATGCTTGGTTAAAAACGCAGCCTTAACCTGTTGCACAACCTAAAATGGGCAGTGGCTGAAAAATGCTCAAGTGTAGTAGTCTACTGTAAGTATTCAGGGATGTGACACAGTTTGCCTCTGGCTCAAATAAGATATTTCAGGTCACCTGCTTTTATAGAAGTGTGTGTGTGTGGGGGGGGGGGGTGTGCTTTTACATATGTGAGCATGATTCTACACTTCTATGTGTATGCCAGACTGATAAATCTGTCCAGTAGTATTATTCTCGCAGATAAATTAATAAAGTTAATAAAGACATGGAAACGGAGGATGGATTCTTCAACCGTGTTATGAGCGATTCTTTTTATTTATTTGTATTATTTTTAAATTTGACTCTGGTTTATCAAAACTTTCATAGATTTTGCCATGCTTTTGTTCAAAGTACTATTTATAACAATATAACACGTTTATATTTAATCTGCATTAAGTCGTTATATATATATAAACATATATATTGATTTGCATTATTCTCTCTCTATTTGCAACCACAGGATTACCACGCAGTAGGCAGGGTGGAAGAAGTTCAGCTAAATCTCCCCTGCAGCGCCCGTGCAGCCTGGGCCGTTCTGGATCGAAGCTCACCACTCAGACAGATGAGTCTTAGCACAAAGCAGCGGGTGAGAAACACATCTGGAGCGCCGGGGCATGAGCCTCCTTTTATTTAACACCGGCAGATTAACTTTTCCCATTGACAGCAGCATATCACAGCCTCCCCCCCTTTGACACCTGTTGAAAATGCGTCCATCCAGTTCTGCCAGTTACTTTTCTGCCATTTGATTCCCTTACTCGCCGATCAGTCAATGTGGGTTGGTATATATTTTTTTCGCAAATATTTGAAAAAGGATCGAGCTGAGTCGTAACTCTGTCAGTGGCGATATTAATACCGCGGCCCCTTCAACTGTTACGTCTCCGTCTGCTCATTTATATGCGTTATAGCAGTCTTATCTAAATACACTCCTCGTCCGTGTCCCCTTCCCCTGTCTCTTCCCCGATCCTTTGATAACTGCGCTGACTTCAAAGAGGTGGGCCGCAGCGCTACCTGATGCTAATCGGCCACATGAAAGAGAATCTGTATGAGGTGTGAGCATCAGGGACTGACGGAGCCTCATGGGGGGACCCCCATTCTCCGTCAGTCCAGACACTCTATTCCCAGGCTTCTAGTTAGCGGTGACTTCTAAAAGACCTTCGCAGATTCAGGGAGAGACAGCGCGGACCCACTGTTGGTGCGGTGGCCCTTTTGAAACATGAATCATAAGACAATGAAGGCCAGTTCAAAGGGATTTTATGCCGTTCGTGTCCTTGTATATTGTAGATAGGGGGTCTGAGTCGAGAGAGTTGACTAATATGAAGGAGAAATCGTTCGAATTAGAGCTCAGTCCAGTCAAGGAGACTTGAATCACTCCTCCGGGACAACAGGGACATTGTTAATTGGGAGAACCGTTTGAAGTGGTCCACTGGCCAGCATAGTCATACATCATCCTGCCAAACACAAGGGGTGCCGAGGTTCAGACCGGCAAAGGACCTTATCAGCATCAAGATAACTCCAATGGAAGGACTTATTAAAGCCTAATATCCTCTCTATTGTATTACCAGAAACTTGGGTAGCCATCTGATTTTTGCTGATGCATATTAGTCGGACCCTGAGCTGTGACGGATAGAGTGAAATAGTCACGTCAGTCAGAGCCAGGCATTTGTAACGATGGTCAACAGCAGCAAAACCTTCATTATTTAAAAAATGATTGCACATGTTTCTTCCTCCCTGTCAAAACCTGGCACGTACCTTCACCCACAACTCCTGTCAGTTCAGTAGAGATTGGGATGTGTCGTGCTAGAAGCTGGCTGATGTAGCCTCGAGCGGTTAACCCTGAGCACAGACGAGGAGCATGCTGCAGAAGTCCGTTAAGCCGACTCCTCTCCACAGACCAGCTTACGTCTCTACTACGGGTCACGCAATCTCATTGATGTTCATCTGACATCTTGCCATTTCACGCCCGTCAATAACAGTTGCGAAACGTTTCTCGGCGCCACTTTGAACATAACCTGCACAGTTTTAGTTGTCTTGGGCTTAACTAATAAAAAGAAACACAATGAGTGTCATTAGGAAAAACTAAAAAAACAGCAACTGTCTTTTTGTCAGTGTAATTGAGCAGCGACACAGACACGACCGGGGAAAGGGTAAATGCTCACAGCGGCGTAGGCGATTTCACTCCACACTACCATAAAAAACAAGAGTTTTTTTAGAGGAAGAACGAGAAAATTCAGCACTTTGTCACCGCAATGCAGTCCGATGTTTGAAGAACATTTTCGCAACGCGGCATTTACAGTCCAGAGTCTGTTATTTTGGCTTTCAAAGTGACACGCACGGCGCAATGGTTCGGCTTTGGAAACCACGAACAAATTTACTTCCTTACTACCCCTGTCTTCTGTGAGAGGAAGAGTTTAAATAATAGTTACACGGAAGAGTCAGGAAGCATACATGCTTTATGAGGTGAGAAAATGCGAGGATAACTACTGGAGTTTGGCCCAACACTTTGGCCCAACTTAATCAATCCATCTATGAGTCATAAATCAGTCCTTTTAACAGCAGAGCCTTAGAAGAAGTAATCCAGTTGTAGTTGTCTGATAGATCATTGGTGTGCCCCCAAGAGAAACAGCTAATAGATAATTCTGCATACTTTAAATAGTGGCACTATGTCATAATGTACAACACATATATGCAAACCTTGAATTGAGGCAAGCACAACAGTTAGAGAAAAAGGGTATTCTATAGATTTTTTTCATATTTGAAGGACGACTTTGGGGGAGAAGCAGTACACCCTGGACACAGGATACCAGCCTGATCACTGAGGCTGCATAAAGAGACACACAAACCACCATTCACACTCACAATAGGGAACAGGTTATTTTGTGTGTCCCACAAACCTAGCACCAATGTGTGTCTTTGGACCGCGGGAAGAGGCCAAAGTACCGGGAGGAAACCATCAGAGACACCGGCATGGAACTTCCACACGCAAACCTGCAGACAGAATTCGAACTAGGATTCAAAACAAGAGGCATGCTTCCACCGAAGAAACCCCACCCCCCACGTACTTTTATGTGAGACTAATACATTCTTGGGTTTGACGTGGTTCCTCAAGAGCTGCTGCCGCCACCGCCGCCTAAACCTCTTTTTCATCTGAATCTCGTCATTGGGCATTTTTTTCCTCATTCAAACCAGAGCTTTGATTAAAAACAAAGGGCTGCTTATCTCAAAGGGCTGGGTTTCTTACCCCTGCCTTTGAAAACAGCTCTCAGCAAATTATGGTAAATTAGTGCACAAAAGCTTCTCCTGGCACATATGCAGGTCGGCTTTCTTCAAAACACCAGTTCACAACGATAAACAACAAAGCGCCCGTGATGCATGCGGGCGTGACAAATAGCACGGCTCCGTTTGAATTTGTATGTTTTGGTGTTTCTTTGCCCGCTGCCTCGTTTCCCCGCTTTACTTTGCTATCAATCAGTTGCAGATGGAGAAACTAATAATTTCCGACAACTACTGATAGATGGCTAATCTCCAAGGGAAGCGGACCTCTCGCAGGCCGCGTCGATGATACTGGCTTTTTCATGTTCCAAATTAATTCGTGAACGTAATAACTAGAGGCGGTTTGTAGAAAAGGGGTTTTTCATTTATAATTGAACAACACTGCTTTGGATTTTGTTTTAACAACCGAAAGCTTCTGCTTGTGAAGTTCTAACCTCTGGACAACGACATGGAGGGATTAAGGAAAGAGGAAAATTGGTATTGCAAAAACGCATGCAAAAACACAATATTCCATCTTTGTTTCAGTGCTTTGTTTCCTTGTTGATCTACCCTCTGCACTGTACTTCTAAAATGTATAAGTGGCCTTTCCTTGTGGTGTTTCTCATCACCAGCTCATGCTATCTTTCCATTTCTCATCTGCAGAGGCAATTAATTGGTGTCACACAATTGCACCCCAATTTCAGCTCATTCAAACGTTAGTCTTACAACATGGACTCTCACGTGGGAGCGGAGGAGGAGTGATGCTGATGGCATTTAAATCAAGCCATGAACCGGGCCTAATTTTGAACATCGGGAGGATCAGGTTTCTGCCCACACTATTGAGCCGAATTTGTTGCCCTCTGTCAAAAATACCTGCTTCTCGAGGCCCCGTTGCTGGAGTTTGGCATTAAATTGCATCCCCTTGCATCATGTTCAACCTCTTTGAAGTTCCAGTGGCACTCTGTATCCCCGTATTCAGGCTCAGCTTTCACTGCTTTGACCCAAATAAAAAGACAATCCCAAAGAAGAAGAAAAAAAAACAGGGAGATACATGAGACTACATGAGAAAATGAGGCTGTTGCACTGAATCTGTTGCCGTGTCACACACATGAAAGGGCCCATGTCAGTTTAAATCAAACACCTGTTTGTGCATTTTGTATGACGGCGGGAGCAAATACGGTTGTGCAGTCATGTCCTTCAAGGCCTGGAGATCTGAGACCTTTCTCTTCTCTTCTCCGTGTCAGTTTTTAACTGCATTCCACTTTGCTCTCATGTTCTGTCTTGCTGTCTTTGGTCCCTTTTTCCTTACATCGTTTAATCTTCCCTCCCTCCCCCATTGCACCTCCCTTCTCCATGTTTTTAATATCGCAACTTCTCCCTTCAATCCCTCCCCAATTAGACGAGCTTTCTCTGACCCGTCCCCTCATTTTGTACTTCTAACCCCACCTCTGGTCCCCATCACGTCCTCGTGCAGTCGGACTTGGCAGAGCGAGACACTGTGTGCAGACGCCACTGGTCTCTAAAGAGTGAAGTCGGCTAATGCATAGCAAACACTAACCGGCCAAGCCAGGCATGCTTAACACAAAAGGATGGGCTTTAATAATTTTCTTTTGGTCTTGTGGCCAATACACTCAGGAATTAACACCTTCCTTCCCGGCCATACATTCAAGCAAGCCTGCTGCAGTTTGCACAGTTCGGTCTCCTGACATAGGTTTTCTGTTAGGACCCAAATGATTGGCTATCTCGCAAATCACCCATTGGGACCTGCACGGGGGGAGGGGAATGATATCATGACATAAATGCACATTTCTTTGACTCTGTCTCCCTGTTATCGCCTATTTGCCCTGGAAGTCATTTCATACTCAATCAATTCAATTCAAAGGAAATTGAGGAGGCATTCCACATCACTGAGCACGCCGGCCATTTGTAAAAGTTAATAGACACTAAGTGAAAAGCAAGCGAGACCGCACCGTGAGTTGGCCAACATTCGGTTAGTCCCAGAGCTTACAAATGTGCCCCTGAAGTTGCAAATGAACAAGTGACTCAGCAGCTGTGAGAGAAAATATATTAGGCCATAAGGCCAACACTGCTAATGGCCTTACAGTAAGGGGCTTCAATATTGACACTTAAGTCTCAGCCTTATACCAAATATATCGAAATGACACAGTTATTCAAACTCAATCAAGTTTCCAAACTTTGAGTTTTGCTGTTATTGTCTCTGCTGCGGACAGATGCATAATATAATTATATTACGTCCCAAAATAAATATTAAACTTCCACAGCAAACCACCTAAAGCATGGCTGTGATTACAACACGCAAAAACAGTGAACAAAGGGCATTCATGACAAGTCTGAGCCGGGTCTTCTAACCAGAGAACATGTAATCCAAACTAACAGGCTTATTCAAATGGTCAAACTACGGCGTCAATAATTCACTATAGGGGGGAAAAAGCTACGGGGAAAAAGGCAAAACTTTGGTGCAATTACAGTAAATGGTCGTATCCTTCATCTCCGGGAGCAGTAGTGCTATTTGTTTCTCCTGTGGCACACCAATGCTTGATCTGCTTGAGCCGGTATCCATCACTGCAAGCCGCCAGCCTTAAATGGGCTTTTGCATTATGACAAGGGTAATACGCACGTCGTATGAGAGGTGTTCAAACTAAGACGGGGGCACCCTCAAATGCAATATATGACATGTATTCGTATGTGAAGGGATAAGGCAAGGGCTGCTCGGAATCAGACTAATCTTTTGTCGGCAATATAAACGGCGCGCTGTATGTCAGCGTCCAAGCAAATTGTTCCATTTCACAGTCAAAGAGAGAGAGAGAGAGGGAGAGAGACCTAGAAGCTGTTAAATTGCCCATTTCATTATTGATAAGCATCGCAGGCAGAAGTCACTCTTCCCATATGATTGGCAGCTGAGACTCTGCCACTGATTTTCCACATGAGAGAGGGAGGCGAGTCGAGCAATGAGAGATGCAATGGTCCAATTTCCCTTCAAATGGAGCCCGGGCTGCAGGAGGACTGGCAAAGTGAATACATATCAGCGTACCTTTCATAATGGGGGTGATTCAAAGTAATGCGAGCTAAAGACCGGATTTCACTTTGCATAATGCCAGCGCCGAGTTTGGGTACGATGTATATTGCAGGCAATGGTACGGAATGAAACGCATCCAAAACAATCTTAATGGAACTTTTCTATTAAGAGGCAATCGGATGAAACCAAAGCATATTCACAAATAAAGATAAATAATTACGCCTCTGTGATTTCACTGAGAGATTTTTCTTTTTTTCTTCCACACATCCAATTATGAACAGTGACAGCCTGTAAGTGGTTTTCTTCAAAATAATAAGACCTGTTTTTCCGGCCCATAAGGCGTGATTATGAATATGAAGCTGTTCAAAGCTGAGGTGCATAGAGATAAATAGATACGAGCAAGTGAGAAGTAAACTTCAGGGCCCACATTTGAGTGCGCTAGGCGTGGCCGAACTTTCACCACAAATAAAAGACAGGAGTAAATGACGATGCTGGTCCCCTCTCAATATTAAACTGGTTTAGCAGCCATCTTTGGCCAGGCTGGCAGCATATGAGCTTCCTTTTTGGTGTGTGGTGGCACTTCGCTCACAACCTAAAGGTGCTTTACCCCGGTATAGTATGCAATAAGCACAAAAAAGCGAAACGCAGTTGGCGCTGATGGGAATCCCATTTTACAGGCATAAACTACAGCATTGGGTTAAATAAAATGTCTGACCTGCGTGCTCGTCAGACTACAGTGGCTGGACAGCCTGAGGGCGGTGAAGATTGTGTACGGCAGTCCATCCGGTAGTTGTCAAGATGTTTCCCTGAAAGAAAGGTAAGGAAAACATAAAAATCCGAAAGCTTCATAGTGAGAAATGTGTTTGACATGAAACATCAATAAAAACGTTTTGAAATGTTTCCGTCTAGTCTTGGAGTACCGGTGGTCGGAGGGACCAAAGGTATGGCAACTGTATCCCTGGAAGCCATTCCACGAGTGCTCCCAGATATCCTTTCATAGTGCTCAGAATGAATCCAGCATCATTAACATTTCGACATAGCTAATTGAAAGCGTGTATTGAAATTATACATTTCTCACCAACATGATACATATTAAATATATATATATATTATATAATTAAGATAATGATTTTTAACCAAAAAGATCCCACAAAACTGCACCTTCATCTTCAGCAATGACACCTGCAATGACACCTGCTATTCTCTAAATAATTCATGCAGCATTAGTTGAATTAATATTGATCTGTTACTGCCATATTTCACATCAGACTAAAGATTTTGGACGTGTAAAAGTGTGAGGGATTATGCCGAATGCACCATTGGAAGGCTTTCAATGTGGACACCTGAGCGGTAGCTTAACGGGAAACATTCAGTGAATAAATGAAATAACACAAACTTAAAAGTATCTCGGATAAATTCAGCAATTTGTAATGATGGAATTATTGTGGGATCCATGAAGACAGTTAGAATAGGTGGAAGTGTTCAAAGCAACAATTAACAGAAACCCGTTTGTAGTATAGACAAGTCCTTCTATATATCCCTGTTTCAAAGAAAGATCAGGCTCTCTCTGGATTTGAAGTGGGGGGAAAAAAAAAAAAAAGGCTCATCCACTTTTTTTCTTCCACACGACTGAAGAGCCAGGCGGTGCCTCAGCTGGACCGTGATCCCCTCTGCCTCTCTGGTCCTGGCACGTTCACAGTGGTGGCCCGGCACCAGGCGGGATTTTATCTTCGTCCACGTGGAGCACGCTGCCTCTGGCACGGAGGATCCGGTCGGCATTTGCGTGGAGTGCCAGGCTATTCCCGCCGCTTGATGTAAACACCAGCAGGAGCTCCGTCGACGTAGTCCTGCGGTGGACGTGTATAATTGCACATGTGACGATCGCGGCGGGGGCCCTCTCCGGGGCATCGTTCAACTGACCCTGAACCCCAAACCAAAGCTGCCTCTTTGGAAATGAGGAAAACATGCCTGGGATGAGAACAGTTCCGCCGCTGTGGTCCTGTTTTCTCTGTCACCGAGGCAGGACGTCCCAGTATCGGGGAAAATCCACTGCTAAAGAGTTTTGCCTCTCCTCCTCTCTGGTGCGGAGTCTGGGCTGTTTATGATCTCGCATACAAGCCAAGTAATTCGAGTGATCTTTTTAATTATAACTTTTACAAATAATTGTCTCCATACTGCCACCGCTTAAATATTCAGCCAAGGCAAACAGTGCGTATTTGCCAGGAAGTCTGCTTATTCAGGCAGATGGGTCCAATTGCAGCGGCAGTAATTACATAGCGCTTATTAACAAAGAGGGGGTGAATAAACTGAGGTAATTGAGCACATACAATTGGAGAAAAATGTTGACTTGCCAAGCAAACTTCGCTGTAATTTGGCTTTGACGATTTGTTTTAGAGCAGAGGTAGGTTGTGGGGGAAAAAAATATGAGCGAGAGAAGATGGTGTACTGCTGGCTGTACAACAGGTTGAGATGACCTCACCAGATGTTTTCTGTCTCCATCACGCATCCCCCCCAAGAGGAAAAACCCTGAAACGCAGCACGCCGAAAGACACACACACACACACACACACACACACACACACACCGACGGGAAGAAAGATCAAAAAGAAAATTTGTGACTTGGAAAAATAAGGCCTTTGATTTTACTGAATGGTTTAATTGCACCCGTGCTAGAAATGTGATTATACAGAATCGGAAGAAAAAAAAAATCACACACTCCAAAAAAATTGACAGATCCAACTTCTCTCAAGTGCAATTCTCGTGTTTACAAACCGTTCCATCTCAGGATATACATTTCTCATATCTCTGTGTTCCTGCATCAGGGAGCGCCGTGTTTTATAATCTCTCTCTCTCTCTCTCTCTCTCTCTCTATCAGATTCAAAACACACTGCCCTCATGTTCGCCGAGGAGTGGCTGGAGAGACATTGTTATAATGGAACTAAAGTACAGTGGTTCTCACTAATGCATGGAAATGGTCGTCAACAGGCTTTCAGCTGCTGCACTACAATGGGAGCTCTGTCACTAGTCGGATGGCTGGCTTCCCATCGCACTGAATTACAATGCCGTCGAGTGTCTCATATCACTTATGGGGTTGGCAGCCCATGTCTGCTCCCAAAATACCGGGGCGTGCACAGACACTGAGCGGTTAATGCACGCTGCCTGTTCCAAATTGATTGGCCATGAGGTGAGTGCATGACCATAAATTTGCGTCTGCGTGGCACCAAAGCAACTTACACACAGAGAGCGGAGTAAAGCAACTTGCCTCGGCTTTTTTAATTTTTTTTATAAACCTCTCAATTAGGATGGCCACATAAAGACCGGCTAACAAGTTGTTTTAATAAAGCCATAACCATAGCTCATTAACAACAGTGTGAGATTGCTGGCTCCTTGGAAACACGATTTTTAATGACCCCCGTGGGACAGATCATCTGAAAATGGAACAGTGATCTTTTTATGTCCAATAGTGCCGTCTCTGGGGCTCACTGGTAGCAACCTGTCAACAAGCACACACGCGTGCGCGCTCGGCCACACACTCACACAAGCGCCAGCACAGGCGAGCACAGAATTGTCACGGAACACTTACTGGGAAATTACAACTGCATGGCTAACAAAGAATGGTCTCCATGGAAACAAACCGACTCTGGACTGGAATGTCATTCCCTTTCAGCAGGAGCTCGTACTTTTGACAATGTTCCTCTCAGCTGACATTTTTTAGATTATATATTTATTGAGGTGTTTACTCACCCGCCTACAAACTAAGCATCCATAAGTTTAAAGATAACGGTTACATCAGCCATGCAGAGAGCACTTGGCTCTTGGCATTCTGGTGCAAACCCAGGTCCCCCACACACACACGAAAAAGTTGCGTTGTTCAGATGACAAGTGTGCGCCTGCGATAGCAACGGTGGCAAGATTAGATGGTTCTTTTACGCCCATGTAAATCTACAGCCAAAATCTCTGTCCCCCTCTTTACTCTTGCACCGCACCAACACAAACCTGTGAACTTGTTGTATTTGTGTGCTGCTCTGACATGAAAGAGAGCCTAATACGGCCGTGTGAATGCCTGTTTTGGCGTGCTTTTTTGACTTGGCTCAAATTTCAAAAACCTTTGCTAAAGAAGCACAAATGGCACATATCTCCTGTGCGCAGAGGGGGCACAGAGGGAGCACAGGCTGCCAAAGTGTAGGTGTAGTGAGCGTACAAGGCGACACGTAGCTCGAAATTTGCCACAAAGACCATTCTTCTTGATCACCCTTTCTTGTTATGCCAAGGCCTGGGAAAAAGAGGAAAAGAAAAGTGAAATAGCTCGGCAGCCAAAGGAAACTACAAGTAAAAAAAAAATGTCAAGGCCAGATTAAGAGAAATAGTTTCAACCCTTTTTACACTTTGGTGTCCATTTGGGCTCTGTGGCCAAACACTGTGCGTGTATTAAAGCAACTCCAAAACATAATAATAACTAATTCAGAGGACACACAAGATGCTTTTCCGACTCTCTTGAAACAAAGCCATTTCAATTTGACCTTACGCTAAAGCAATGCAGAGCACATGAGGTGTGTTCTTACATGTGTCAAAGTTATTTGCAGAAAGTCTTCACTCACAGCATTTCACGAGCTCATGAAAGAATCCTTTTCTTGCGTTGAAGCCACGCACACCTGCTACTGAGGTTTTTTTGTTTGGGAAAATGGCTATGCGTGTACGAGGAGGAATTTTTCCAGTCTCACCAATGGTTTAGTCAAACTTGTTTCTTGGGTGCTACCAAATGACTTTTTGATTTTAATCACATACATTTGTTTTTATCCTGGTGAGCATCAAATTGTGGATGACGTCTGCTCTGCTATATGTGTTTGCAAACCATGTGGGATGACAGACGTAACAAATAGTGCGATGACCCCTCTTTACATTCAAAAATAGAAAAAATATATATTTTAAGTGTCATGGCTGCAGAGAGGACAAAGCCATCTGGTTAGTTGGCATTTTTGTCCAGACTAATATACCCTTTGGGTTGCCATGAAATTCTGATGGATCTGTCAGAGGGAAATTGTTTGACAACTCTGAGATTGGACCGCCATAATATTAAGTCCAGACATATTCTTTTTGTCCTCCAAATAAATGATAGTCATTATGCAGACAAGTCATAAAATAGAATAGAAGTATTTCAAATGTGCAAGGTACATGTCAATGATTTTCCATTTTAAATCATTACGTTTCAATTTTACTCATCATCAACCGTAATCAATCGACAGTTAACCACCTTTCGTTAAACTTTCGCCAAAGGCTTTGTCCCAAAACGGCAAAATGTTTTCTTGCCGTCCCTGTCAACTCCCTGTTTCGCTGTTGGAAAAGATGAATCCCATTATCTATTATTAGCACTCCCTCATATTGTTGTGAGCTGTATTTAATGAGATCAACCTAATTCATTTAGGGTAACAATCACTTTGTATTGCAGAAGCTGAAGTGCTGGGAGGAATAATTCAGAAATGAAACAACACAATTATTATTGGAATAATGAACCAATGTCCTGGAGAGGTAGGGAAATGTATGACAATACAAGAGATGGCGATCAAGTCTCAGATATTATTAAACCCGTGTCTGCACTGGCACACGATTAACATTGTTCTAAAACAGCATGAAGATCAAGGATTGGTTGTCATTTATCAATATGCAGAGCTAAATCTCTTTAATGCACTGTACACTTAAATAAGCAAGTCTGAGTCTGTGCGACGGTCATTAATTTTGGTCTTTTCTGAGCAAATTTGCTAAGCCTTTAATGCCACTTCTATCGGGGCAATGCTACACGTTTGATGTGATATTAATGTATGAGTTGAATGAGGAAACAATTTAATCCAGAACCAAAGCATTTAACACTCACTAATGTCAGAGCTAATCCAGCAAACCCAAATTTATCCCAAAACCCACATGTAAGCAATCCTGGTGGTGGAATCCCCATTCCACTGTCGCACACACCAGGACCACATATATGATTAAAAGTGAGAGAGGAGTTGCGTGATATAGATATTTAGCTGTAATTCATCTGAAATCATTTTGACCACATTTAAATGATCTAATATTTTAATACGATGTCCCTTAATTGCATGTGTCTAATGCTGCATATACATCATAATCTAGATTCTGCTTTGGGAGCATCTGTTCCCCCTTTTTTTTTTTCGCGATGGAAATGTTTGAGTATACAGACTAGATTTATGTGAGTAATGAAAGTCTGATATTTGGGACACAGGTCAAGCGAATGCACATATTTTAAGGAGGAAATGTCAATTTAAGATGTCAGAACGGAGGATCCCTGCCACAGTTTCAGCAAACGGAAAGTCAATTTGCCAATGTAAAAGGCAAGAGATTGGTGCACGCTCTTTGCCTCTTCCCCTGCTAAACTTGAAGAGGAGGCCGCGTGGAGTGGAACTGAAATAGCACATTTTCGTTAAATGAGGATGGGCAATGGCAGCTGTTCTGTGCCGAGTAGGCCCGCTGCCTTGTGGAAGATAAGCGAACGGGGGGAAACTCTGTCTTGATGTCCAACGATGGTCTGGGCGGGGGACTGGGGGAGCTTTCTTCACTCAATTGGAGCCCAATTGTTTTCCCAGTCCCCCCATTAAATGTTAGAAATGGTTGACACAAATCCACCATTCATAAGCTGATAATGGATACCCATTGTACGGCCGATTGTGGATTTTTCATTTAAAAGCGAACAATACGTTTATTTTTGGCCACACCCTCGTCATACACACGCACACTATCCCAGGTTTGACACCAATGCGCTAAGAGAAAGTGGTGAAGCAAAAGAGAACTTAAAAGATTTTTTTAATGAATTCCAGACTATGTACCCAATATAGTAGTGACGATTTTGGTGAATGGTAACGTTTTTCATGAGACGATATTTCAACGCAATCTTTAAGAAAACTGCAATGACGTCATATAGGAAAAATGGAAAAATGTCACAACAACAAACAGAGTCACAACGCGCAAAGCAATGCAGGTGCATTCAGAAATGATTTAAGTAATGTTTCAACAAATGTCACCACAGCGCCACTTCCTAAATATGAATTCCTATAAACACATGCATTTAGACGGAAGCTAAAAAAAATATGGATAAATGACTATTCATGTAGTACTAATAACTTAAAAGAGCTCATAGTCAACGAGGCCTAAAAATAAGCAGTAATTAGGGGGTTATTTGGGGAAAGTCTCACTAAATGTCCTGGTGGTTATAGAATAGGTTGCTTGTAGTGATAAAGAGCAAATATGGTCTTTGGAATGGGTTAATGGTGATTACCTCAGTATAAAGATGTATCAACTTCTCCACTAGATAGCACTAAATCCTATGCACTGAGCCTGAAAGTTCCTCTTAAACAAACAGCCGTTACCCCCATATCATCATGTCTCATTCCCTCGGACGTATATGTTTGTTCTACGATAAATGCACAGTTTTTAATCCGGAATATGCTAAATAAGGCTGCAGTTTGTGGTCCATAAACCAAAGTGTTACACAGTACGTTAAATGCCAGTGACATTGGAGGCTTTAAGCTGCTTGTGTGTCAGAGGGTGCATGAGAATGACTATGACACACACACACATAAAACAGTCAGCTGATCTGTCTGCGGGCTCTGACATTTTCCGCCTCCTCTCCACGAGCTCGGCACTTTTGCTCCACAGTTTCACCACGAGCCACGGTCACATATGAGCAGGGGAATAACAAATAGTGAGGGGTCAGGGTGTTAAGTCAGTCCTGTAATTGACGGCTTTCTGTAAAAAAAAAAAAGTGTTCCACTGAGAGATGTGGAGGTGTGATTTCCTGAAAAAGCTAGCAGCTAGCAGATACATGGCGCCTCAATATTGTTTTTGTTTCGCTCCGCTCTACAGCCACGTGATGACCCGCGATCAGAGACGTCACCACGGGGCAGGCAAACTAGACAATTGCCTAGGGCCCAGAGCTCGAAAGGGGCCCCCAAAGACAGCTGTTTACATTGGTCCACAGCAACGACAACCTGAAAGCCCCTTCAATTAGTTGCCATGAGGGGGCACAGCAATGACACGCCATGAAACCCCCCATGGTACTTGCGCGCTGTCAAAAGCTTTGTTTTCAACTTTTTTTTTTTCCTGCCTGGGGCCCCCAGAGTGTCTCCAAACGTCCCTGCCCACGTTATCCCAGTAGGATTTGGCAATGCTCATGGAACTCATTGTGATGTCTCAGGTTGTTTGCCCCCATAAGTCATATTTTAAGGTCAGATGACGGGGAGAGAAGGAAGGAGACGGCGCAAACGACAGGGTCTAGCACGTCTCTGACAAATGGAGTGGTAGTTCTCTTTGGTCAAGGTACGGGCAATTTTGGCGCAGTTTTCCAACTGCACAGTTGTCAAAACAAATCCGAACTGGAATATTCCCACCACTCTGTCTCACTCAGTCAGTTTGATGCACCATACTATCCTCTCCTCTCTCCCGTCCGTCTTTTCTTACATGCACCCTTCTGTCATAGCCATACATTTCAAACCTGGCCTAATCGCTGAATAAGACATCTTTTCATTCATCCACTGTGACATGTCAGTCCTCCTGAACCCTCCCCAAGCATGTGGCCCTGTTTCCTCTCCTGAGAAAAATGGCTCCGAGACACTACAAGACAGCTCTCCTTTGACCTTTCACTATTTCCAGATTTCAAGTAAGTTATTTCAATTAGACTTTCAATGCGGACTACGAACCCATTGTAGATTGGTAAAAGCTGGACAATAGCAATAACAAAGCAGAAATAATAAAATGAATAATAATCATCTATAAAACCAGCAAATGAATTAACTGACATAAGACCATAGTAATGAAAATTGGTGCAACAATTGCCTGATATTCTGACAATCTATACTTTAATGGACCATATCCTGTGACAAGACACATAGACTAACTGTTAAGATGCTGACTATAATGTGTAAAACCCCGAAGCACTTTGAAGAACGTGCTATCAGAAAAGAAAAGAAAGGAATAGTTAGACTTGACAATATAAGTACATTTGAATTGCTAGAAATTGTCACTTGGAATTTAATTAAAAGCTGGTATAAATGAATCCCCTAAAGCAGGGGTCTTCATCGTTTTTCATACCAAGGACCCCTAAACAAATGAAAAGATGGAGCAGGGACCCCTTGTTATATATACATTTCATTTATATTAAACTGGGCCTAGTGCCATGTATAAACATAGCTACCCTGTTGTTGTGCATTCAATACTAAGCTATTTAATTAAAACACAGGCTCATATACTCAAGTTTGTTTGGAAACAAAACATATACATACAGTATATAAAAAAATGTCAACTTAGAACCTGCAATTTGTGGATTTGTACTTGAGGTAATGAATACAGTTTGCCTTCTTAACATTTAACATGTGGAAGTATAATTGATATTACACCCTGTAGCGTTTCCACTTTATATGAAAATGTAACATAAGTCCTCTCAATTCAACATATCAGCTAAACTGGTGGAGTACATCTGGATTTACGGTTTTATACTTTTTGAACAATTTCAACCATGTGACACTTCCATGTATATTATAATGCAAGAGTATGACTGCTGATAAAAGGAGAGTTCTTACTGAAAGTGAACCAAATGTTGACTCATTTTTATCTCACACAGATACATATTACATCTGTTAATTATACATGTATCACCAAACTCTTAATTAAAACTACACCTACACATGAATAATATTGTGTATATATATATACATATATATATATATATACAGTGCAAAAAAAAAGAAAAAAGAAGAAGACATAAATGAGTAAATTCAAACTGCCATCTATCAACAGTTCATAGAGGTTTAATGTGTGGTGAATGGGTTCTTGGCACACTTCCCCTTAATACCCAATCAATCATGTTATTGTTACTGGCCACGTGCATCTCTTTACGGTCACAATTTGCCACCTGCTAATGGCTATTTCCAGCACGATAGCACACAAAGTTATTATGCATATATATATATATATATATATATATATATATAACAGAAGATCTCATTAGAATCAACTGTAAAAACCTGTAAAAACAGGTAGCAGGTGAATTACACGGGTCCACAGCCTCGGGTCCACTCACATCCTACACAACAATAACTTCTCACGTTCCTGCAACTGGCTGCTGGCATGTTCGAAAAATAACACCGCATGTGACGCTAGCCAAAACAGACCTACACTGTGCACAGCTCGTCTATATTAATAATTTGTAATTGTATGTGAGGCGGGAAAGGATCGAATTAAGATACATGCCTCCTGGCATGGTGCCAAAACGAACAGCAGGTAAGAAATGATGAGGAGGGGAATAGCACGGGGGAAGCCAAAGGATGTGTTTCTTGCTCATGTCAGGGAATGCAGCGTACCTGATCCAAATGATCTTAAAGTGATCACACGCCAATGTGTGCACACGCACACACGTGGAGATATATTCAAGTGCCGACAGCAAAAGGAATGACATGTTAATTGCAGCCACTTGTAAAGGCACAAAAGGCATACGAGGAGGAAATCAACAATGGATGTTAGGAATTTGTCTTACTGCCAGAGTTGTCAAGCTACACAAAGAGGCCAACAGCTACACTATGCTTCATTTCATATTTACATTAGTGAGACTAATGTTTTTTTTCTTTTAGCTTGGCTTGGAGGATGAAAAAAAAAACACACAGTTTCAGTGTCATAATATAACGTGCTATTTCTGGAACAGCAAGGAGGTTTACACTGCCATTCCCTGCCATGCAGCTAGTTTTAGTAAGAATTGTCTTTGACCTCGAAACTCTTGACATTTTGAATTGATTACATTTCCACAACATTTTGGAACTATTCTTTTGACATTCACTCAGAGATCACTTAATGTTCCGCGGCACATTGATGCAGAAAATTGCCAGTATACATGTGCATCAGCACGGTCATACAAGTAACCTAGCAGCCAAGATCGTAAATTGCATATGGTCAGCAAGAATTCATACTGAGGCTGCGGTGTTCAAGCAATCGGTATTACAGGATGTGAGTTGTTTTTCCTGCTTCGATTGCTCACTTTTGTGGATTCTGTAGAGTTGTCCTTGGCTGCTAGAGGTGGAACTCAACGTGCTCTGACCTCTCTCTTCAACGAGGCTTTTCTCGCCACCCGAACTCCTGCTGGTTACTTTTGGTTTACTGGTCTGTTCTCGATCCCAGTAAAGAAGCAGTTTTGGAAAAACTCAAACCAGCCATTCTGGCACCGACAATTATGCCAAAGTCACCGAGATTATATTTTTACCGCATTCTGATGAGAAAAGCCAAAGCTTCCGAGCTGTATCTGCGCGGGGGTGCTCGGCAGGCCAGATCAAACCGTACAGCGGGCGGCAGATGGCGCGCGGGCCGTAGTCTGGACACCCCTGATCTGAACCATAAGCACACAATTTGGCCCGCCCGGAAACAAAATGCTGTCGTCTCATTTGCGGCATTCTATAATTGCATCCAGCACATCACTCCATTGAAACGTACTAGTCTCTTTCTCAGTCACTGCTACAACCCTGTCACGAATAATTTATTGCCAACTGTGCCGAGGTCTCGCAAAGATGACATCATCCAAGAGCCGGAGCCCATCTGCGCTGAAGCGGGTCAGCCCGGTAACCAGAGGCGACGGGAGCGTTGATTAAGCCTGGCCATTTTCGGATTAATTGTCGACTGGAGCACTGGAGGCAGGGCACATCTCCAGGCACCGAGATGGGGTCTTCCTGACTTAACCAGTCAAATAATGCAGTGGGTAAATGGGAGCTTATGTTCATTCTAGTACGTGTCTCCTATATTAGAGCTTGATGGGCATGAGGCGACTGGGCAAGGATGGTGATATTAGAAATGGATGCACAGGGGTCCGAAGGTTTCCCCAGGCTGACAGGGCATAGAGCAGAGGGCATCGGAGCTTGATGAAAAAGATGTGGTGGATATGATCAAGATCAAATGGATGAGATAGAAGATAGGACCAACAGAAATTTGGAAGTGGATCAGAAAATTGAATTTAAGTTGCCGCTTTGCTTTTGACAGAGACGACTAAATCACATCAGTACTTCGAAGAACATGCTCTCTGAAAGGAAAATAAAGGAGTAGTCAGACTTGACACTATAAGTATTTTTGAATTGCTAGAAATTGTCACTTGGAATTTAATTAAAGGTTAGTATACATGAATCCCTAAAAGCAGGGGTCTTCATCGTTTTTCATGCCAAGGACCCCTAAACAAATGAAAAGATGGAGTAGGGACCCCCTGTTATATATACATTATTAAACTGGGCCTAGTGCCATGTATAAACACAGCTACCCTGTGCATTCAATACTAAACAATTTAATTGATACACAGGCTCACATACTCAAGTTTGTTTGGAAAATAAATATATATACATATATATGTATATATAAAAAATGGTCTTATCAGCCTAATCAAAATGTTGCGACCACCCTGCAGTACCTAACCCCCTCGAAGACTGTTGAAGATCTCTGCCCTAAAGCTCAGCGGATACAGAAAATACAATATTCAACCACTTCAAACCACTTGGTGCCAACCTAGAACCTGCAGTTTGTGGATTTGTACTTGAGGTGATGAATACAGTTTGCCTTCTTAACATTAACATGTGGAAGTATAATTGAGATTACAGCCTGTAGCGTTTCCACTTTTATATGAAAATGTCCTCTCAATTCAACATATCAACTAAAACTGGTGTACAGGAGCACAATTGGATTTACGGTTTCATACTTAAACAATTTCAACCATGTGACATTTCCATGTATATTATAATGCAAGAGTATGAAAAGGGATACCAAATTGGGATAACGTTGACTAATTTTTTCACAGATACATATTCCGTCTGTACAGCTCTCAGAAAATGTGCATCAAATTGTGCCCAGCTGTGTATTTCCAATGACCTTGTATTCAATGTTGCCACCTCAAAGATCAGGAACAGGAATGTTCGCTTTCTTCATGGATTGTATTAGCCTGCCAAAAATGCTAATCAGCATCAATCTGAAAGTACAGGTGAATATGGTGTGAATATCATTTCTTTTGCAGGTATTTGGTCATAAATTGAACAAACTGAGGTTCCAATGCTAAAAAACTGCTAGGAATTACATTTGAGGGAAATATGTATGTCCACATTTCCACCCAATGTATCAAGTGTGATGTGTTTGAGTGTTAAGTAATAGTTCACTTGATGCCAAAAATGGGAAAAGAAAAAGTTATCCTTTTCTCCCTCTAAATGTCCGAATAATGTATGAAAATAGTAGTGTAGAGTGCTGGACTACCAACAGGCCGGCTGTCCCAGGAGCTGTGCTAAAAAAAAAGGGCTTTCAACAATGACAACAATGATATTTCATTTTTCCTCACTAAATGTCAACATGTGTTCTGTTATCCATTGCGTAGATTTCAGATCAGAGGAGACAATATTTGTTCGGAGGGGGAAGAGGAACTACTAATGAAGTATAAATTGAGAGCTGAATCAATGAATGGCACATTCATTTAGTCTCCATAGATAAGGCCTTCATCATGTCTTGGGGACAGAGCTGCATGGAAAACGTCTTTCCCCCATGAACGCCGGGAAACGTGACCTTTTCCTTCCTGCCAACGGGTGCTTCATTAAACACGGACTGTCAGGACATTTTCCCGAAAATGGACTTTCCTGGAGTTTTCAATATCTTGATTTTGCACTCAAATGCGGTAGCGGCCGCGTCGGTGGCCCTCGCTGTCAGCTCCTCAGCGCGTCCTGAGCAAATCCTTTCCTTTTCCCTTTGGTTTATTAAAAATGTTTTGTTCCGCGAGCTGAAGGGTGATTGTTAGCAGGCTGTCAATTATGTCACCATGCAGGAGGGTATCCACATACAGTATGTGGTTGTGCTAATCCCTGGGCACAGCCTTTAATGCATGATTGACACACTCATTCATTAGCCAGCTAGATTTGACAGAATGGCGGCTTGCCAAGAGTGCTGAAGTGATGGGGTGGGAGGGGGGGGTATTTTGTTCGGTGCCACACAGGAAGTGTGTCTGCTGGCGATGACTGAAAGTGGAACAGTGATACTCGCACATTGCCAATATCAAATGGTGATCTCCCGTAGCCTTGAAATGGGTTTGCAAATAGTTTGCTAGTCTCTTTCCTCACGACTTAACTGCGGCCCGCCTGAATCCATGTTGTTTACAATGGATTCAAATAGTAACAAATTCGAACGTGTCAGAACTATTGGAACTCTTCAAAACCACTCCCTCGGGATATGATTCCTTCTCTGCTCCTAATGGTGTGAAATCAGTGCCACGCATCAGCTCGCCAATACGTAACAGACTGCTTCCATGCTGCTCCCCTCTAAAGTTCCACTCCTGTACTTGGACACATTTTTGAAGAGCACGCCGAAGGAGTGGTTTGGCAATGTTTCTATCAGTGTCTAATAAAAGTTCTTGAATCCAAACTTCCTTGTAGCCAAAAAGTTCCCAGCTACCGTGCAAGTTGATAAAAGGCAAATGACTGCAGATAAATGTATCGGCTTTCACAGAGTTGTATAATGTATACCTTTAACTCCAATTTCAAAACATTGTCTTTTTTGAAGTGTGATCAGACTGAGAAAAAGGCAGTGATGTAGCACCCTTTATCCTGCAAGTCCTTTTTGACACTGTACTCAAACAATGTACATTATATTTATGGTTTTGGATTTGGACTAAATAATGAATTCATTAAATCAGTCTCTGCTATTCTTTGTGTTAATGATAATAAGCCTATGTTTGCAAGCCAACATGCTTAACTTATGACGTGTTGGATAAAAGTGAATGGTGAGGATTTCGTCTATTCAAACTATGCAATGTCAGTCATTCAGGTTTCTTTTCAAATATTTAGGATATTTAGAATTTAGATATATATATATTTTTTTACTTGTATTTCAGACCCGTCGGCTACCCATGAGCTAACTCGAGCACACCCACTCACCATCGTTCTAGGTTTCAAGGATCAAACACAACATCGGCCAATTGATGTGCAGATCAAAGGTACATGCAGAGTGATCAATAGGGCAGGTGCCGGAGTCAAAATACTCACATAAAGCTGCACGTGTGACGTGTCTCGAGTCTAGGGCAGCTCCTCAGAGTCAGACTTGAAACAGTTTTTAACTGGACCTATTTGTCGTGCAGATTTCGTTCCGAAAAAACTGCACAAAGCCCTAACACCTGGTCATTTGTTTGGAGTGTCAATGTGCGTCAACAGATAGTGTCGGTCCTCAAATGCGAGACTGATCCCCTGTGGGCTCAAGGGGAAGATGCAACAAACTGAGGTAGTAACACTGGACCAAAAGCCAAACATTTCACAGCAGCCAATAATTCAATATTCGGAGTTATGAAATTGAAAAATGTCCCTTGCTAAATTGTACAAAATTCAGGCTTTTTTTTTTCCTGATTCTTTCTATGAAATGATCAACCGCAGCGACTTTGAAAATGGTTATGAATACAGGCTCTGCCACAATTCCCCCACTCGAGAGTTGATAATGCATCATCAAGTGCAGCACCAGTGTACTTCGCCCAGTGTTACTCGATGCTAAAAGCAAACGCGTAATGGCTTTGAGTTATGATTTTTTTTTTCCAACACATAACTCCCCATCCCTGAAAACAATTTTGGCAGACGGCGATGAAAAATTGTAACCGGAAACTGAATTACTCAAATGCAGATTTATGGCCACACACACACACACACACGCCCTGCTCTTCTATTTGCAAAATAACCATGCCATTGAGCATCTAGTGGAAAAAACGAATCAGACGAGCCTCCATCAAAAGCGCTGCTGACAAGTCAGTGGACTTCACAGCCAGGGGAATTTACAGGTTTAAAAACCATCGTTTCACTTCCGTTTCTTGGAAACTTGAGCTGGAGGTTGCCTCTTCTCTTTCTTTGCTCTTGGTGTGCAATCCTTAACCTACCAACAGAAGAATGACTCTGCTGAACGCATCAGGAGAGAGAGAGAGAGAGAGAGAGAGATACAGTAAGAAATATAGCACGTTTAGAGAAATTCGGTCCACTTAAGGAGAATTGACTTCTGAAAACTTTCTCCTGAGAATTCAGCATTAAAAGCTGAGTGCGACACTAAAGCTGGGAATTTTGGGTCAGGGTATCTTCGCCCCGTCAGTTGAGAGTCATGAGCACCCCCCCTCCCAACTCATTATAATGTTTTTCATTGGATGGATAAAGAGAGGCCATCATCTGGGTGAGTAAAAGCACACGCACTCATATTTTGGACATTTTACCATTTGTGGCATGAATGCACATGAAGCACGACATGGATTTCATTAGCGTGTTGATACTGTATGACCTTACAGTGTGTAATTATGTTTTCCATCTGCCTGCTCAGCTGTCCTCCGCACCGCTCTCGCTGTTCGCCCCGCTCTCCACCCCGTGGATTTAGCCAATCTCTCCCTTCTCTGAGCTCACCTCTCCTCTCGGCACAATCGCTCACTTTCTCTGCATTCAAGCTATTCCTTTCCACACAACCCCCCCCTCCATCCCATTGTGCCGTTAAGACTTCCTTTCATTCCAATCCCTGTGTCCACTTTCACTCCCTCATCCTCTGAATCAGTCTTTCATCCCCCTCTCATTTTCCACCACCCACCTTCGCGTCTCCAATTTTACTTTACCTACGGCTCTTTCTCATCCATCCGTTCTTTCCGGCCTTTCGCCCCTGTCCTGACCTGCGTCTGCCTTCTGTTTTCCTCCCGTGTAACTTTCCTTTCCCCTTTGTGGCTCTTATTTTTCCATCTGCTTGGCTGGTTTATCTTTTAACTCGATGCCTTGTCATCATCACATTTTCCCTCTCTCCTTTACTTCACTCTCTTCTGTTTATTCCCATCTCTCTTGCTTTGTCCTCACCTCTGTGATTCGGGGCTCACTGTTTGTTCTCAGTTCTTTCTGAAACCGTCCAAGGATCTTACCGACCACAGTAGAAGGCTGCATTAATATTGCATGCCACTGTCTTATCGACCCCAGCGATGCCAGGAATACAGAGCCTGCTACAAGACAAGTTAGCGGCTAGAGTGGCTGCTCGCACCCACACCCACACCCACACCCACACCCACACACACACACTTATATATAGAGCTATGGTAACAGCCACACAGCCAGATCTGTGGCTAGGGTGGCACGGGTTTAGGGTTGTGTGGGGCACTGAGCCCAAACCCAGGCACAGATATGAGGTTTCCTCATTATAAAATAAAATCTCAACCTTGAAAGTAAGACTAGAAGATATTTTTGAGGAGATATAGAATCAAGTTTCAAGCCCAGAACTTGAAAAGTTGTGGCAACTGCGAAATGTCCATTAAACCCCTATACAAGCCAAATCAGAGTTTTTGCTGGAATGATGCAGATGTGTCCCCAATAATTTGAATACAAGAGCACAGACAAACACACACACATATAAACCCAGCATGTATCTGTGCATACCGCCAGCCCGCCTGGCTTTTCCATCAGCTGGACCTATCACAGCTTATTATCAGCTCCTTTGAACCATGGGCTCAGAGCATGATTGCACTCTCAATTAATGCCTGTATGATCTACTTTGACGGAGCGGGTAATGACAAATGCCTTGCCTGTGTGTGTGTGTGTGTCTATATTTGAGTGCACATGTGCAGGCATGTGCTTCCAGATATTTATAAATATATATATGTATGTGTGTGTGTGTGTTCCTGTACATTCATGCATGACCATGTCCTTGTGTGCCTTTCCAGTAGGTGCTTTTATTCTGAAAGCGTGTGTGTGTATGTGTGTCCGGGGTTTCGTCAGGGGGTAGTGAACCAGTTAAGGCCTAATTGGAAGAGACATACTGTATGTGGCTCTGCATAGAATGTCTTTTCAAAGGCATCCTTTTATCTTTGGCCTCCTTCAGAACCAATACAGTCTGCCTGCAGAGCGGCTGTAGAAGTATTTGATTATTCCATTGCACAGATTGTCATCTCCGATGGGCCTGAAGATTAGGCCTAGCACCTCTGTAGTTGCTTTATTTATACCAGTCGGCATGCAAAAAAAATGTGGTAAGTTTCAGGGTTGGATTTTTTAGTTGTAGGCGTTTAAACATGAAAAGCTTTTCTCACCATGTGTTTGTGTGTATTACATGTCCACCCAAAAAAGATAAAATGAAATCCGAGGAAAAACATGTTGATCGACACACAGGAAGATGAAAGCACCACAGTGCCTGCAAAAAGCAGACCACTCATCACAGTGCACATCCGTGTGTGTATGAACTTGTTCTTCTAAAAACACAAATACAGATGAAAGGTGGAAAGTTGTGAGTCTGTTTTTAGAGTAGGCTGCACTCACTGGTATTCCACAACTATATATATATATATATATATAATATTATTATTTTTAGTTTTTTATGTTTCAATTTAAACTTCTTTGACCTGGACTAAGCCTGTTTTTGGCTGTAATGTCTATAAAAAAATAAGGAAGAAAGGATAGATAGGATTAACATACTTTGTTTTATGGAAAAACAGGCTTACACAGGTCAAAAGACATGGTAGAAAAACTAAGAAAAAAAAAACTAAAACAAAAAAACGCAAGGGCAAATGCAGTGCGTAATGCAAAATGCGTTTCGTAGCAATAGAGTCAAGATCATCAAAGATTCAGTGAAACTCTTAGTTAAAATTGGGATTTCCCGTATTATTATTTTGTAGGCATTTATTATTTGGCACTGAGTGAAGAGAAGACAGGAGACGAGGACAGAAGGGTTAACAAACAACTACAAAGGTGCCCGCCCACATGAGCACCGTGGGTATATCTGGTCATGGTTGCTGCCTGGAGATGGGACGGGAACGAAGGAATTTATTTTGCACTAAAAAGGCCAATATGTTAAAAGATACCCACTTGACACAGAATGACATTGGAACCCCTCACATCACAATCCCAGATAAATCCACAAGATATCAGCAGAATTTTTGGCTTCCCTTTGAAGCAAACATCCTCCTTAACCCAAACATGTTTTTTTTTACCGATTTTTTGGGATACAAAATGATGACAGAAACTTTAACGTATTGTTTAATTGGTGTAAGATTAGGGTCATAGTTTGTGTCGTGGCAGAAATGATTGTCTCTACTCACAACATATTTTGTTATCATAACAAATACAAAATCAATATATATATTAATCATTAATTTGGTTTATTATTTTTGCACATATGACTGTTAGGGCTAGAGGGGCCTAAGAAAGATAAATAAAGCAGGAAAAAAGATCAGGGGTCAACATGTCCTAATTTAACACATATTAAATATAATATACAATATAATGTTTTCAATATATATTATTATAGTATTATACCATCCTAAAAGATACCCAATGCAAGAAAATGTCTGTGCATTTTATATTTCTGAGCTTTGATGGTCACTTTGAAGTTTGAAAGCTAAATCCAGTCCCTGTTTAAATATCACGTGGGAGCTTCGCCAGGCTGTCTGCCCCCTGGTGGTTGCCCTGAGTATCAGAGTTGAGCGTAATCCAAAGTGGATTACCACTAAATAAGGCTGCCACACGATTAATAAGAATTTTCTCTCTGGGGTTTTAATGAGAATCTCTGCAGTGTTTGTAGTGTTGTAAGACCTCTGCTCTCTCTGTCAAACCTGGTGTTTCACATTGCATAGATCAGGCTGCGTGTGTGCGTGTGCGATTGTACAACCTTAATCCTTAAAATATAAATGTGGTTTTGTGACAGGAAAAACAGACTTAAAACTGCATATATTTACAAAATAATGTTTTGATAATGATATTTATGTAAAAACGCGCGAGTAAGGACATTTTCATCAGCCAGCGACGTCTGTCTATTCTGAACTGCTTGTTTGTATTTGTAGATAAACAATATTGACCGTCACTTATCGAACGTATGGCGATTGTTTTGTAGGTGATGATTTATTGGTTGGACTGGATGTCCTGGCGGATGAGTCCAATTTTGAGTTGAGTTGAGTTGAGTTGATTAAAAATTGACAAACACCACTGTCTGCCAAATTGGATATATAAAATAAAATGTGAAGTGGGATTTTAAATGTAGGAGGATGAGGAAGTTGGCTTAAAAACGGCGGGGAGCTACAGCTATAAATATTACTGAGCGCTTGGCCGAAAAGCACACACCCAAGCACGTCAGAACGACATTATATTTACTGACCACTTTGTGCAATTTAGAAATCACCGCACCTCCACTGAACCAAAAAAATACAACCTGACCGGGACTGAGGACCGCACCCACTGTCAGACACAGAGTTCGTCGACAGGATGTAAAATTGTGGTTCTTGGCCTGAACCCTAGTTTCGCCAAAGTTGCATTCTTTTGTATGATTCATCATTGTGCGACTGTGGTCACTACTTCTAAAGAAACCTATGTAGCTGTCTTTCTCCCCCTTTTGTGATTTCTTCTCCGTGTGAGTAAATGCTGTGTGCTGGCCGCCTGCCTGCCTGCCTCCCTTTGTGCTGCTTTGGATTTTGTGGCTTTCAAACTTTCACATTGTTGTGCCCCTGACACTTTTTTTTTCCTCTATGTATGTCTGGGTTCAAAGACAGGCCGCGAGACCACAGCTGCCTGTTTCTATGTGACAGAATGTGTGTGTATGTGTTTGTGTCCGGTGTGTGTGTGTGTGTGTGGAATTCCATGTGTTTTTCTGTGTGTAAGTATGACTTTGTAGAGGTGGCTCGCCTAGGGGAAGAGGGTACTAGTGTGGGTGTGTGTGTGTGAGAGAGAGAGTGTAGTGTGTGTATAAACCAATGCCAACCAAGCCTCAGATTTGGCTTTGTAGTTGTTACCATAGCGCTATATATAATTGTGTGTGTGTGTGTGTGTTTGTGTGTGTGCGTGTGTGTGTGTGTGCGTGCGTGCGTGCATCTGCGTGCGTGCCAGACTGGCCCCGGGGTCCTGAGCCATCACACTTTATGAGGTATGGCAAGGTGAGTGCAAAACATCTGCTCGCCCAAAGAAAAGCCTCTCTGGGTCTCGGTGTGTTCGGGCAGTGGGCGCGCGAGCGCACGCACGCACGCACGCACGCACGCACACACGCACACACACACACACACACACACACACACAGAAACATAAGCTGTGCATGCTCGTTTGCATACATTGAGCCGCTGCTGTCAGAAGCAAAAAGCACATATTGGACTCGCGCACAACGTCAGAGCCTTTACGACACATAGACCTCGACGGTTATCTTCTTGACTATAGGCAACGGTCACACACAAAGCGAATGCAAATGCACACGTGGGAATGGAAAGGGAAAAACAATGGCTCCTTCACACGCTCCAGCCTCCTCCTAAGGCCCCTCTCCTCTCCTTGATTCCTCCCTCTGGTTTTTGCTCTCTCGTTCCGGCTTTTCTTTTTCCCCCCACCGTCAAGGGCATTGGAACAGCCCCTCCAGTACCTGCCATCGTGCTGCGTGCCCCCTCCCCCCCCCCCCTCCATACATCTCTACCCTGCCAGCCCCTCCTGTCTTCTCGGAACACCCTGGAGAGAACTGCCATGTAAGGTCTAGTGGAGAGAGGATAGACACGGAGAGCATTCAGATCGCCCCTGACATGGGAATCAGTGAACCTGCCCACATCTATGCTCTCCAACCTTGTGTGCTGGACCGACTCTCTGTATGTTATCTATACCATGTGTGTGTCTGTGTGTGTGTGTGAGTGATTGAGAGATAGGGGGTGTCTTGGGGGCGGCAGCAGCTGTGCCTTTTTCATTTATTTTTTTTAAACCCCTGTTTATAAGCAGGGGATGACAAAGTAACTTTGCTTTTTTTCTGCCTTTTGGAAGCTGCGTGGGAAGATGCGTTTCTCTCCGCCTGTGCATTCTATTTAATGTTTTGGCCCCGAGTGAAGCTACTCAAACAGGTTGACGGTGTTTGGTTCACGGCACATCAGTGGTGATTACAGGCTGAAAGAGCTGCGAGTGAGTCTGAGCTCAGCTGTGGGAATCCCATATTCATTTTTTCTTTCCTTTCTCACTATTGATCCGGCCTCCATCGCTTCTGATCGAATGATTGTTTGCGAGTACTGTCCCTCCGACAGGCCTACCAATGAAGTATTAAAATTAAAACAAAAAACACACTGAGATAGACCCAATTCTCAGTCACGGAAATGAAGCCGCCTCTTCTCCCCCAAGCAGCGCAGCCAAAAGGATTTTGTCATTGTCTCGCTTTCCAAAAAGCAGCCTTTGGCTAAATTACAGTCATCGGTTGAATACATCGCTTGATATTTTCCATTCTAAATGCAGCCAGTATCATTCATTTCTGTCTTCCTCTTGGCCCGACTCCCTGTCAACATCATTTGTCTGCTCTTGTCTGGCCTGTAATTGTAAAACACTTCAAAATGTCTGAAAGGGTATAAACACGTGGGAATCATGCTCTTTTTCTGAGGCAAATAAATAGAAAAATCAACGTTTCTACATGCATAATTTCCATTGAATGAAATTTCAGGGCCATAGGTTCAATCGTTCTGTGCCGGTGAGGAATATCATTTAAGTCCATATTCTACCATAATATTCCACACATCCTGTCATTTGCCTGATTATATCCAGTTTCTCTTTTTACGTAGCTTTGGCCATTAATCATTTAAGTTCTAAAAACGTTGTATTCACTATATTAATGGTGGTTAGATATGGATAAGGGGAAGCCAACAGTTAACACACCTGAACCACCTTATTTACAAAAGGGAGCAGTGCCAAAATATCAATCATTTCACAGGAAAACTTCGGAAAATAAATAATATAGGTTTTCATGCTATCCGTCATACTTGCCCTAACAGCCTGATATGAAAATTATTTATGCATTTATTTTTCTGGACACGAGCTCTCGCGCTAAACTGTGATTTTAATGGCCTTTTTGTTGCCACTCGCTAGATATTAGTCTCATGATAAATACTTCATTTTAAGTGGCACATCTGAGAGGTGGAATTTCACTCGTGTATAATCAGAAAAGCTGACATATGAATGGCTTTCTGCTTCGGCAGCAAATAACTCTCCCTCCGATGCGAGATAAATTAAACTGACTTGTCCTTCAGCTTGAACGCATAAAATACCTACAGTATGTAAACCCTCAGTGTTTGAATAACGCTTCGGAGTGACTTGGTGTCTGGTGTCTGCTGTGGCACACTCCATATGCGCTTGTTTTGAATGAGGTTGGTTCTTAAAAGACAAGTGAGCAAAGCCAGCATCTGAAAATGATGGCTTTACGGCTATTCGGACCATCGGTCAGGCAAGACGGGAGATTTTTTAACATTTGGGACACTACAGGGAAAGAAAAATACATAAAAAAATGTACGAATCCATAAGGTCAGGTTTTTCCAAACATACTGATGCCCCACCACACAAAAAATCAAATGCAAGTTCCGTTATCCAAATCCAGCCCAGCACTGGATTCTCTGTTATTACCAACTCGAGTGCACACAGAGAAGGTAAATAGGGGGAATATTTGAGCATTTGACATGCTGAGAAAGAGAGAGCAGTGATTCAATACATGTAGAGGAGTTAAAAGAAAATTAAGTAAAAAAATAGGACGGCTCGAGGCAATGTGCAGTAGGACTGTCACCGCGGTGGGCCACCAGAGAAGGCGAGTTAAGTTGCCGATGTAGATTTGGTGTAAATAAGTGGCTACTTGTTGCGGAAATTATGCAGAGGTGTGGGTGTGTTTGTGTGTGCGTGTTATGCATATGTAGCAGCCGCAATGGAAATCACCGAAGCAGCATTTTAACTCTCGAAATGATGGCGCTCTCTCATTTTGGTGCTGTGCTCGTAGCACTCTCGGCCGAGTGTCTGCCTACGGCACGCCACACAACAGTGTGAAGAGACACTGGATTCCCCTTTAGAAATAACCAGCAATCACCGCTGAGGATTCTCCAGACTGCACATGTGAAAGCACAGATGTAAGGGTGACTTCCAAGAAAATGTGAAAATGAGAGATGTGTTGGGCCAAAAGGGGCGGACATAAAAAAAAAAAAAGAGACAAGGTGCGTAAGAAACGGCATAGAGGGAGTGAGAAGGCGTCACAAATGCGTCGTAACCCGGAAAATATATACTTAAAGCGCAAATAAGCCACCAGGTGAACATTTTCAACCGAAATCTTGGCAGGCAAGGGTATACGTACGTATACCAATGTATAAATAAATGCACACGCGCACACATACAAACTGGCATCACATTATGGCACCTAGATTATCCAGCAGGCATCTGGTGAGGCTGCTCATGCTCTAGCAGAGCGCGGAGGCTAGGGCCATATGTGCTTGTGTGTTTGTGTGTGTGTGTGTGTGTGTGTGTGTGTGTGTGTGTGTGTGTGTGTGTGCGTGCTTGTGCTAGCGTTTGCGTGTGCGTGCTTGGCGGTGGTCACGTTTGTGTGTGCGTCAGGTGTCTGTGGGGACAGCTGCTCGCTAAATAGTATTATTGTGTCTAATTGGGGATTATCAAGTCAGTGTGTAGTCGTGAGGAGTATTTTGTCTCGCCTGTTGACACGGAGCACATGCAGATGTTCTGGGGAGAGTCGAGGCGCAAGTCACGGGCGGCAACATTTTTCTCAACGCCTACGACGAGGGTCTAATGGAGGTGGGCTGACTTTAAATCAGTGGCGGAACTATTGGTCGATTAATCACTTTGTCAAATAGCAGAAAGCTCCGAAAAAAACAAGTGCAACACTATTTCCAAAGACACATTTGCCACATTGCAATCGATTTGAAAATTGGAAAAGAGTCCACAGAAAAATGGTGATACCAGATCAAAAAAACGAAGATTTTGAGCAAATGAGAATTTTTTAATTAGCTATTTTTGTGTGTTTCGCTGGAAGTCTGCGAGCACAACATTAGGCGTCTTCTTAAGCAAATATAGTCGGGTATCCCTCAGGACATCCGTTGGCGTCTCGAGAGATAGACTGTGCGTTTTCACCATATGCTGCCACAGTATTCCCCGTCTCTTTTCTTCAAACAAATATAATCTCCGCCACTCTGCCCAGAAATACATTCACTCGTCAGCCCGATCCACCGTTGTTCTACAGCTGCCGCTTCTCTACATCTCTTCCTGTGTCACAGAGTTAAAAAAAGATTTCTCAAACATACATGTCCAGGCTCAAGCACCCACGCATGTACCTACACGCTCCAAAAGCGACATTAAACACATACAATTCAGACACGGAAACTCACACAAGAACCCGCACGCACACTTTGATCCAGATTCGCCGTTGCCAAACACACTTCCACAACTTTCCCGGAGACAAATCGCTTCGGGACCTGCCACGTGGCGATGGAAAAAAAAAAGCACACACAGCAGCAACTCAATAAGGGAAAGGAGACAAGACGGCCAAAATCACTTGTGAGGTCGGGTCACCCACAGAAGTCTGAGGCTGAATCTGCACTCCGAATGCACCATATTGGAATGTGATTTAGTTTTTTTCCTGATCCAGATAACGTATCTTGATCAGTCTGCATTGCATGCATGCATCGCGGCCATGCCCCTCACAGCTGCCATGCCCCCTCGGTTTTGGCCTTATGCCACCCTGAAAATAATATCTGCCCCGCAGCCACAGCTGTCGTCCTTTTTTGGAGGGGAGCCGGGCTAATTCCCTGCATTTATAGTTTCTGTGCTAGACTAAGCACACTGCTTGCTCCGGCTCCATACTGAACAAATGAGTGGTATAAATTGGATCATATCATATAACACACACAAAAAAAATAAATAATACTATACACTTCATTTTAAAAATATTCCTGAAAAGAATTATTTTTGGAATCCCCTTTACCTGCATGTCGGCTGCACATGCAGAGTGTGTTTGTGTGTGCAGAGCTCGGCGGACGCGAGGCCACACGGAAACACGGTAGAAGAGCTTTTTGCACCTCTTCGCACCCATTGCTCTTTCCACTACTTATATCGCCGTAGGGAGGACGGCAAGGAAAAAAAAAAGAGGTTGGTATGAGGTACGGAGGAAAAAAATAAAGAACTCTAAATGGCTTTCCAGGGCATGCTGTGTGTAAGGACGCTGCAAGGACAAGAGAGCTATTGGCGGGGAGGGAGGGTCAAGGAATTCCAGAAATAAACAAAGTCTGCAGACCAACACAGACGCTCCCACAGCATACAAGAGCATGACAATATCCATATGAATAAAAGACACATGTCTTCACGGAGCCCCTTGAACGCATCCATGCATGTGCTTCTTTCTGAAGGCTCAGTGACGTGAAGGCATGTTGTGGAAACAACTTTGGCTTCACACGGTGCAATCGGGCATGCTAAACAGCCCGTCCGCCGGTGTCTGACAACTTTCTAAATGAAGCTCATTATGTCCTCATTGATTTCTCATATTCTTTCTCACCGGTAAACACCCCCAAGGTGCTGCTTCTTGCGCTTGGCCCTACCCCCCTCCCCCCACCGCCGCCGCCACTCCGCCCCCGCCCCCCCTCTGGCCGTCGCTCCACCTGCTTTTTTTAACCAGCGGCACACGGCAGAAACACTTAAGGGAGCTGAACGCTTTCCAATTAGCAAAACAAATACCTCCGCTCACTCTCGGCCTGTCACACGGTGCCTCGGAGAGCCGGAGCAGCCATTACAGACAATTAGAATTTAATAAGCCCAATATGCTCACTGTACTAATGGGAAGGGAGGGAGGGAGGGCGAGCGAGGAGATGTGCCCTCATCAGCCCTCTCTCTTGCTCCCCAGGTTGCTGTATATTCCTTATTGCTCTAAATCCTTGTAGTTGTCCTGGCAGCTTGTTCCTATTTGAATAGTGTCAGGGCTCCCCCATCCCCGCCCACACCTGAAACACACACACACACACACACTCCGACACACACTGTCTATCGCCCTCTCGCCAATATCTTTTCTTTCCCCCTCACCCTTTTTTCACCTCCCATTTTCATCTCCTGGCTTTTCCTCCCATTCTCACCTATTTTCTCTCTGTTTCCACTCGTCCCACACTGTTCCTTCTACGTACATCCATTTCTTCCTTCCTTCCATTCTCTGTCTGTTTTTTCGCCACCCTCCATCCATTTTTTTTTTTTTTTTTATCTCCCACCAGTCTCGTACCGTCCCCTCATTCCGATTCCCCTGCTCTGGCAGGCTCTCCTTTTGCTATTTCATGTCATTCTGCTTATTCTTCCCCATATCCCTGCCCTCATTTTAACTCCGACACGCTATTCCGTATCCCCCTCTAAGTATTTCTCTTGCTCTCTCTCTTTGGCCGCTCGCTACGCTCAGCCCACTGTATCTCTGCTCGCTGTCCGTGTCTCCTCTCAGTGCCGCTCTCTGTTTCATCTGTGTCATAAGGCCTGCATGAAATGAGGTGATACAAATAGCATTTTATGGGGCTGTGCTGCACAACCAGGCCGAACACGGCAGGCAATCATAAAAGCCATTGTCTGCTATGCATGCCACTTTTAATGTGTTCCATTTGATTTAATGCAAGAGATAGGTGAGGCAGGAGAGGAGGTGAGGCCTCGGACGTGAGAGCGAGAGAGGCAGAGAGCAGAGAGGTATGAAGGGAGATAAAGGGGATATGAGAGACAGGTGTAGAGAGGGAGAGTGAAAGGGAAGGGCAGAAAGGGAAGCGCAGAACTCGTAACTGGAGTTCTCACTTGTGGGTTGAAATAATAGGGGACAGCCTGTGCTGATATCTTATTTCTAGGGAAGAAAACGCCATTTAGAGTGCGAATGAAAATGGAACGCATGCAGGGAGAGGACGCCGAGGTAGAAGGGGAGAGTGAAATAAATAAAGAAAAATGCATGCAATATATCCAATGCACAAAGTGATTACATCGCCAGAGGGTGGCAGAGGCGTGAGGGCTCCGATGGCTTTCTTGTGCGTCTGAAGTCCCGTTCATAAGGACAGGCGTATTTACATGCAGATGGGGGACCTCGTAGGTCTTCCACCGCAGCCTGGGAGAGTTATGGGACGGGGACAGGGGGGGGGGCATAAATCTGTCGTGAGCGTCTGAGATTGGATGGGCGATTCAACTTTCAGCCACTTGGAATTTTTCAAGGAGCATTTTCTGTGTGCGGGCTCAGGGGTCGGAGAGGTGCCTGCTGTTAGCAGCAAATTGCGGCCCCTCAGCAGTTCCATTATGCTCACTTGGAGGAATAGTCCAAGACTGATGAGTGGGACTGGACGCGCTGTGTATGGCTTTTGTGAGAAGATCAAAATGGGCCCAATCAAACCTATGGGCTTAATATAGAGTCCTGAACAATGCATCAGGCCCATTTGACCGGGCTGAATAAGTAGGCGCGCACGCACCCACCCACCCACACACGCACGCACGCACGCACGCACGCGCACACGCACACAAGCACACACACGATACGCATGAATACCCGATGAATTCTAGTGTTCTTCTTTGTTGTCTCCTTCTATTCTGCTTTTTGATTTTCGACCAATTTGCTCTGTTCATGTTTTGTGGTTTTCTCTCCCCATTACTGTTATCGGCGCCATCGCCATTGTGGTTAGGGTTGAAACTGAAGGTGGTTGCTTTTCGTGCTCTTAGCTCGTACAGTGTGCTGTCACACAAATTATTCACACCTGACATTCCTGGTGCTTTGTATCCAGACTGCATTCACATGTGATTTATTCTGGTGTTTGCACAATGCGTTTGTTATCAAAGTGCTTTAGAGATTAGAGCATTCAGTCGCCTCACAATATGAAAAACTGCTCGGGTAGCACCAAGGAAATACTCAGATTCTTTACTTAACTTAAAACACCAACACCAACACACCAAAAGAGCCTTTACAAGTTAACTGCATACATTTAATTCCATACTCATGGAGGATTTCTGTACTGATCATGAACAAAATATCAATTTGCCAATGACGTAAAAAGAAAAAGTTATCAGGCAGAGAATGGCTCCCATGACTGATATTGTGTTACATATTCCATAATCATACAGTTGAATCAATGCACAATAACATTTTATTGGTTCAGCTGGCGAAGGGGCTGATTTCTCTGATAACTATTTCCAGTGGCTCCTTTTAATGGATAGCCCTCCTCCAAATTGTCGCAAAATCATGGAGGTCAAGTAATTCTGTATTGGCTTGCACAGAAGGTACAGATGGATATTGGAAAATGAATTAAAATATTATCTACAGTTGCCATATAAATGCGATAAACTGTGCACAGTGTATCTTTCCATTATTCTTGTGGATACAATGATTTTGGAGGAGCATAGATATCGTGCGTGTGGCTTCAACAATTTGCAGCCAAAGAATTATTTCTTTGAATTTTAATCTGTATCCGTTTACTTGGACTTTATATTTGGATTTCTCAAACAGTAATGTTTCCATTACTATTTTCCTTAAAATGCATGTAGTATCGGGGACTACAAGTCCCAGGTTTGACCAGCATTATTGATTTTGATGCATATGTTCACGACTAGTATAGTATAGTGTTCTTTTAATGTATTCCTGATAATTTACAGCAAGTCTTCCAGTTACAGGGAGATTCGGCTCAAACTGGTCCTGTCCTAATATGTGCAGAAGTTTCTCCCACAAATTCTGGCAATAAATGTCACGGTGACACAGATTACGCTTTTTCAACAGTGTCTCGTCATTACTGGAGAGTCGGGAAAAAAAAAAACGTACGCAGAAGTTTGCCCTGTGATGCTACGGGCTGTAAAGGCCAGTGGTTGATCTGGGTCGGCTCGAGTGGTCACTGTGATCGGTGTTTTCTGGCCAACCCCTATCTCTCAGCCTAATAGCTATATACTGTTCACCCCGAGAGCAGCCGTGTGATCGTCAGTGAGCACTTTGGCTTCCGAACACCACGGGATAATTAGCTTTCCTTCCTCGCCTGTCGGACTTGGCAAGACCTCCCTCGCTTCTTTCTTTTCAGTTTGAAAATTATCTCTCTTTGTGTGTGTGTGTGTGTGTGTGTGTGTGTGTGTGTGTGTGTGTGTGTACATAGATTTGTAAGGACTTTGTAGAAGCCATTTGAATTTGGGATGGTACACATGATTTTAGTACTGTTGCAAGTCCCAGTCCCCCGAGGCTCCTTTCACTGCGGCCACATTCAGGTTTTTTGTTGTCAATGGAATTTTAAGCCCGTGTCCACAAGCCACAAGCTTTATCAACTTCAAACCTATGTTGTAATTGTGAAAAAATCTTAAAATTGTCCCTGATGACGGTAATATCATCATGTTATCCAAACTGCAGGCTTCAGATACAGTAAAAAGTAAGAAAAATATACTTTATGCTCCATGCAGTTTCAAGGGGATTTCCTCAAAAAACAGTGAATAAAAAGAGAATTAGTGTTGAATTAAAAACTAAGGGAGTGGAGATTAAGACGTGGGCATTGAGCAGACATGGAAAACCTGTCTCCGAGAAACTATATTAACAGCTTATTTGCGGGTAGTAATACTTTCTAACTTATATATATATAATACCATTCAGAGATTCCCTATGATAATAAGTAAATGTAAAACAATATCTGGCAAAAACTTGATGATCATCAATAATCAACCAAATCCACATTTCGAACCTACGCATTTGTTGCCTAACCACAGGCCACAACCCTGCTCTCTGGAGTGTGGAAATGTAATGTAAATACATGTAAAGCACCAGTTAATCAAATAAACACAGCCTCTGAGCATAATCCAGCCAGTGATCACGTTAGTCAGCACTATGTAAACAGGGAAAACAATTTTGCAAAACATAAAATATAAATAGAACATGCAGGAGACAGGGTTCAGTGAGGCAGTTGTAATTAAAGTGGTAATCAAATTGTACTCTGGGAGGCGTAGGATCAAGCAATTGGGAATTGGACTCATACTGAGAACTCCACTGCTGCCTCCACTTTAACCATTGGTTTTAAAACCGGTCTTTGTGAGTCCATCTACAGTATGTCATAATAAATCAGTGGATGGACAAAGTGGACGAGACCAGGTGGTATGTTGCGCAGATTTTGATTTCTCAAAAAAATGTATGATTAACACAGCACGATGTATCCAAACGTCATTGATGCGTGTCTCGGAGGTAAGCCCAAGTAATTCGGAGTTCATGGACATATCCTGGCAGGGACGGAGAAGCATCTGAACGATTCAGTCTGTGGGGTGAAATAACAAAGATCCTCTTAGCTGCTGTTGTCAGCTATTTTTCTCATCCCCCCACCCCCCTTTTAATCACTGGATGTAAATCAAACTGAGAAAGAAAACACTGCTTCAAGAGTTTGGGTCCCTATGGGGACTTAATAAGTTGGAGTGTCTTGCTGTGATGAGAATGTAAAAGGGAATTAATCCCTTTTTTTAAAGTTTGTGACATTAAAAAAAGAAACTTGCAGGCAGATGATTAATAGAGAAGGAAATAAGGGAGTGCCGTTTATTAGCGGTATATTGTGCTATGCAGGCCCCAGAGTTAGGCCAACACACACACTTAACACACACTGACACACACTAACACGCACGCACGCACGCACACGTGTGCACTTTACTTACAGTGCCGGAGGTACGACCTCACCCAGGTGTTTGTCAGCAAGCAGTAAATCTCTGTCCCTATGATTATAATTCATGGACACCAAACAGGATTGATTCATAGAGATGGTGTTTCCTTAATTATACCCCAGGCCATATTTTTCCCTGCACTGCTGATGGAACTGAATTTGTTTGACAACTCTTAAGTGCTCGTGGGCCAATATTTAGACGGACAGAAACGGCTTTCATACCGCGTGATGCGGTTTTCTACACGAGAAGAATCGATTCCTGAGGCTAAATCTAAACAAAAAATTCAAAGGCCTCTCAATGCACCATTCCGACTTCCCTTAAGAGGCACATTAGGTCATTGAAGAAGAAGCTGAAAAAGAAGAAGAATTTTGTAATGTACAGTACGATAATATCAATTCCATGCAGATGAGAATGAAGCCTCCAGTTTCATATTGTGATACAGTACAACAGAACCACAATATGCCAAAACCACTTCCACCACCGCCAACTTTCAGTGCTCCTTTCAACTCATTATCTACATTCACAGTCAGCGAATTGATGATTCAGGGAATTCGGACCCATTTCCCATTATGATCACCACAAAAAAGGCAGAAGCAGTATATACTGTTGTTGGCACACACATCGGCATTTCACCGACAATATCTATTATCAGGAGAGAAAGAGTTGCGGCAGTGTGTATACCCTAGTTTCTGGAAGTCCAAGGATTCTGTCCGGTACACTGTGTGAACAGATATTTTTTATTTCACACCTCTGTCACTGTGTGTCCAGAGTTGAACTTGCCCCCACAGGCCTCCACAGAAGTCTTGCCACAAGTTAAAGAGTGATGTGTTCGTCTCAGGGTTCCCACTATTCCCTTTTGTAGAAAAAAAAATGTAAAAAGTGTGACCGTCCACCCCCCTCGGAGGAGAAAATAAAGCACGACTGCAACCTTGGCCAAACCTTAGAGTCTGCAAAGAATTTGAAAAATGGCCTCAAACTCAGTGGAAACGACATCTGCTTTTGGGGATTCTATACATTCTTTCATTTTTATTTTTTTGTATTTTATTGGCTTTATAGAGACAGGATTTCATTTTAGAATAAAGCATTCACTCATTTCCCGCACTTTTTGTTGTTTGGTCCATAAACATCCAATTTTAAGGAGCCATTTAAATACCTTAAAAATAAAATAAAAGACCTTTCCTTCATTCTAATGATTCATTTATGTGGAACCTGGAATCATGTGCCAAGTCATGTGACAGCATCCTTCTGTCTGTGATCCAACATAGTTAAAAAACCTAAATCTCCAGGCCACTGATCTCACGTGCATGTATTTACCCAATGAAGCAATTCTAGATTCCTGATTAAGCTATGGCTATGATCACGATTGGCAAAGCCAATGGAAGATGAAAAAAAACTCTTAAATTCATTTGGAAAGGGATTATAGTGAGATATGGGAGGGTGAGAAAAGAGGATGGGATAAACAAGCTTTTCTTGGCGAGGTAATAAAACAGAGGGCAAATAAAGAGACTTCCAAAAGAGAGAGGGAGATACTTTGACTGACTGAGGAAATGTATCACTAGCACCACCATGGAGCCACTCATACACCATCCTTGTCATCATTTTCAACATATTAAATTTGGATCAACAACAATAGCTGCGTTACAATACTAGCTGGCGAGGAAATTATTTTCACAACACTAATGAAAATCATGAATTTACGCCCGCTGCCATTTCCCGCCTAAAGGTAGACCCACTCTGTTTCACACTCCGGCATAAGCACACGCACGCCTGTACGTACGTATGAACCCAACCGGGTTGATTTGGAAGTAATAATGGAGAAGCCACCGTGTCATTCATCACCGTGCGGAGGAGGAGAGGCGTTGCATTGTTTACCTGCAGTGTCCATGATTAAATATGGAAATGCATTTGTAGCTCCTTTGGTGTAAATAGATAACACGCAACACTTTGCCATGTTTAGGTTACGGCCTGGGCGCGCACCTGCGCAACCCAAAAGGGAACCACTGCAGCTGATGTATTGTAAATAAGAGGGAAACAGGCACTGGAATGGAGTCCGGGGCTCTTTGGATAACTACAGCAACCATGTGAGTCCTATTAAATGTACGTGGGGGAGGGAAAAAAAAATCAAGAATTGAAACACTTACACGTAACTCAAATGCAATCCACATTAAATTGCATACATCCATACAAGAAATGCTGGGGTGCCTGTCCGACCACTTTCGGGGAAAAGGTCACGCTTGGGTAGCCCACGCCGGGATGTGCCAAATTACGGCACGAGTCGCTGGCCTCTCTAAAGAGCAGAGCGTTCCGCTGAAACGTTGGGACACCTCTCCCCGTGCACCTTTCTCCTCCAATCCCACCGAAGCCCCTGCGGCGCTGCGCCGTGATCGAATGAGGCAGCGTGTCCACATGTGTGTGGAATATGTATATGTGTGCATATTTATCGGATCACATTTGCCGAGTGCGTTTACGGTACTCTACGTCCACGTTATGCACGCGACTGTGGCGTTACCGTAATCTCTGCGCATTCGCCAGCCAGCTCCGGTCATGGTGAGCGGCGAGGGACTCTCCCGGATGCCGGTACGCCAACAGGGAGAAATTAAATCAGGCTGACACGCTCCTGGCGCACCCTGCCCCCGTGCCAAATTATTCCTGACAGAATCAACCGCATCCCATCGGGTGTTCGACAGTAGTCCAGCTCCGTGACCTCTTCCTCTCTAGGGCAGAGACACAGACACGGAAAGAGGAAAGAAGTATTCTTGAAACAGGGGTCGGAGAAAAATTGTGATTATTTCTCCTACTTTTTTCTTTCCTTCATAAAAATGAGATAACGGTAATTGCTGTTTGAACTGAACCAAAATTGAAGCGAGTTTAAAGGGCACCACGCCATGGGAGTGGAAGAAAATGGTAGTTTGTGCCAAAACAACATTTTAATAGAAACAGAAAAAAAGTCAAAGGGTCAGATCTAAGAAAAAGAAAGAGTACCTTTCGTCCACACAGGAAATGGTGGGAGAGGGAGCACTCTTTTGTTCTATCAGTACACTTTAGTGAGGACATCGAAGTGAATCAAATTTTAACGGCTTCTTTTTAATGTTTTCTGCTGAAACTGGCTGCACAGACCTTCTGCAGCATGTTCTGGTCCAAGACAGCCCCTGACTACTCTCTCCTCAATACGCAATATTGTTGAAAAAAGAAATAATAATAAATAACAACAGGAAATGATTCATCAAAAAAGGAACATGATAAAAAAAAAAAAATCACAACGTAAGCTCTAAAAGTCTGGGGCGAGTAGATTTTTGTGCGTGCATTTGAAATATGATCGCAGGCCCTATGAAGGATGCAGCCTTGCCGTGGTTTCCTGATTGTCAATGAGTGAGATGAGGTGCATCATGGTGAAATAGGAATGAAGCGGCTGATCAGTTTTGTGTGGGTGCACAGAACCAGAGGCTGTACGGACCAAAGCCGAGAAAATAATCACATTTCAATGCATTTGATAGCTGGTGATTGGTTCCACTGTTTGATATAAAAAAAAAAAGTTTTACAACATAAGGCTTACACATGTCAGAGCATGTGACCCCTCAACCCCAAACTCGACCCCCGACCCCCCTAAGGGTCCCGAGTGGCAAACCAGACACATTTTAGTCAGCATGCCCAATTAAGTGATGGTTATTTAAATATGGGTCAAAACTAGTGAGCTAGAAAAAAAGCTTACGAGCTGACATATGACACATGGTTCACCATTAGCCTACAGTGCGCCGCGAACCCCTGACCCTCACGTAACACGCACATTATGTGTGGATAAGCAGGTAAATGTCATGATGTCAATCAGAAGAAGTCAACACATCTAATTCCGGGGCAGATAGAAACAGAGAAGCAAATCGGGTTATCGTCCACAAACGATAACTGCACCACAAATGCCCACTCACACTACAGTAAAATGTAATGTCTGCCATGCTCGTGAAACACGTTTCTATCCTTGTGTCTCCACTGTTGCTAAAAGTGTTACATTGTATTTGTAGTTGAACAAAATCCCAACATGCTTGATGTCGTAGGATTTTTCGTTTATTTTGTGTACGCAGTCCATGAGACCATCAAAGGGTAAAAAACCTCTGAAATAGTGGGACGTTGAAATATAAAAGTGACACAATCCATTTTGATCAGTCCCAAAACACCAGCGCACAAACAAAGACGGATTCCCTCTTTGTGTTACAGATACAGTATACTAAACTTGTGGACCTTTACCTCACTTCCGTCTGAATTCTAATCCCCTTAGACGAGAAAGTCAAACTTATTTTTCTTTCCACCAAAAAAGAAAAAAAACCTGGGCGTCCTTAACCCGACCCCCAAGATGATTATCTAAAGGTCGGCTTTCCCTTTTCTCATCCCTCCCTCCATCCTCACGACTTTGCCAACAGTTACAGCGCTGACTGAGTACCCATCGCGGCTGCCGGCCGCGGCCATGGGCCTCGCAGAAACAACGGTTCTTGCCCGAGAAATGAAGTATGGATTTCTAATTTAGGGAGATGGTAGGAGATGTGGGTCACAGGGGCATTTATTTCGAGGCGCCTCGGCCCCATCGCGACTTCGATCCCCCTTTAGTTGAGAGATACATATAGGGCCGAGGTTATAATGGATGAAAGGAGCATCGTCGACGGTCTGGGTGAAGGAGAGACCTGCTTTATGTGTTCGCTTGATTCCGTAAGTGAGTCGCTGCGATTGATAGTCACTACCTGCTGATCGTCGTTTCTTTTGTTCCCAAATGGTTACATAAATTGTAAATTGTGCCTCTTTCTAAAAATAATTGAGAATTTCACAGTGAGGAACAGAGGTAGACAAACTATAGAAAAAATATAAAGATTCACTTCGTCGCCACTGTAACAACACACAGCATACTTTAAACTTCATGTTTCCACCCTAGCCTCGCATACCGCAGCTGCATGTGCAGTCGTCATGCAAGACTGTCAGCCATTTTTCTCACCGCAGCACAACGCGGGCAGACATGTGTGATCTGCCCGAGAGGTGTTCTCACACCTGTCTGGTTCAGGAGCAGAGGTCAACCCCAGAGACCTGCTTCTCTATCTCTCTCTCTCACCCGCCTCCTTTTTTCCAGGACTAAATTTAGCTCTCTGACATGTGTGAAAGTTTCCATCACACACTTAGTCATGGCAGAGTGGAGTGCGGCTCTACGGAAACTACGGAACATTATGGTGCGGGGAGGAGGAGGCTACATTCAAACTCCAACTAAATCTTAGATGGGCAATTTAGGTGTCACAGCAACTTTCTCCTGTTACAGGGCTCGTACTGCCGCTGTTGAGAGCAACGTCAGGGTTGGATAGAAATTGCTCATGAACAGGAAAGAGTTCTGTGATGGCAGAAAGCACCGGGTTGGAAATGTGGCTGGAGGTACATCACACTGCATTACATTGCCATTATTAGTAGTAATAATAATAATAATAATAATAATAACGATAATCGTAATAATAATAATCATAATCATGATAATAAAATAATAATAATAATCACTTTAACTTAAACTGTAAGCCAGTGCAATTCTTTGTTATTTTCTGTACAGTGCAATACTGTCTTTTAGTGCAATACCTGTACTGCTTTTTAATCTTTTCATCTAAATACACTGTAGACATTGTACATATTCAGCACTGTATACTTTTGTACATTTGCACAGCTTTGTTCTTTCTGTATTTTTCTATTTCTGTATTGTTTATTCTCTGCTGCTGCAACGTTGCGAATTTCCCCCTTGTGGGACAATGAAAGAATATCTTATCTTTTCTTAATAATAATACTAATATGCACAGGCCACCTATTTGCAGACGATGAATGAGAAACACTGCTACTGACTAATAACAACCTTCTCATGCCGTAAAGATTTTTTTTGTTTTTGGGTGAAAAAAACAACAACCAAAGTCAATTGTAAATCAAAAATGGGTTCTCATGGTGCCAACTAAATTGTTTGTTTGATTTCTAACATTGCCTTTGGTGTGATATTTTCAGTAATGTATATTTTTATCGTTGAAACTTCACACCCATAACAGTTTGCAGAAAGGAGAGAACTACTTCCCTGTCACACACACACGCACACACACAGCAGCAGTCGCACACCTCTGAACCAACAAAGGGAGACATTATCTTGAGGCGATGGATCATGCAAATGGCATTTTGTCTACAATATGAGAATGTGGAAGATGTTTTTCTGCATGACTGAGGCGCTTATCAAGTGGGACTGTCTGTACCACCAACTCAATATATTTCATCTTCAGAGATGAGGGTGGGAGGCGGGAGAAGGGGGATATTTCGGAGTCTTTGTCTGCATTTTGTTTGTGTGTGAGCTGTGGGGGATATTGTGTGGTGTGACGTGGGAAATAAAATACTTTTTTTGCCCCTGAACTAAAACTAAAACTAAAAGTATGAGCTTGGGATCTAATTAGCCATAAGCTATGGCAGATATAATCAGTAAATGTCACTTTAGCTGTTGGCCAGTACAATAAATAAGAGGCATGTTGCGCACCGTTCTGTATCGATGAGCAGGTTAGCCCACAACTGGCACATCGGCTAATCACAAACACAGTCAAATAATGTATTCCACACAAGGAATGGGTTACTGACATTGCTCTCTCTCTCTCTCCATGACGCAGAGAGCAGGCAGCAGCCTCTGCTCATCTGATTCATAATTGTCCCACTTCTTAGACTAATGAGTAGAACTAAAAAAGAGAAGGTCATCTAAAGATGTTGACCATGGAAAAGTGCAAAAAAGATGAAGATTGAAGATCTGTCTATCTTATTTTGTAGTTTTCACTTGATTGCTGATTATTCAATTCTATTTATAATTTATAATGACAATCAATTAAGTAAGCCTTGGAGTCACTCGGATCTGTTCATTCTGCAGACACTTGAAAACTTCGTCCACAGCAGAAAGTGTGGCTTCCCACCGGCCTGCCTGAATTTCAACATTGCACTAGTGTCGGAGCCTTTGTCTCTGTGCCGCCTCACTTGTTTTGGAACATCTTTCTGCCTTTCATGTGTTTGTCTGCCTGTTCCCTGCTGCACGGACTGAATGGTCGAGTAAAGCCTTCTTTCTGGAGTCAGTTTGATCTTACAGGTCCGCTTCTGAGAGTTTCTTTACACGCAATATCACATGCACAGCTGAGTTATATGTGAAATGTTTTGATATAAACTCAATGTACAGAAAGATATTACATATTAGACATTCAAATAACATAATATTGTCCCAGTGGAAAGATACCCAGGAGATGTAAACATTTATTCACCTGTAAGAACATACAACTGATACATTTCTCCAAATGATTTCCAGTCTCTCCCCACCGTCTGTAACTAAGTACTGATATCCCTCTTTATATTTCTAAATATAACTGCAATGACTACACTTCACAAACGTTTTTCTTTAAGAGTAAAATGACTTTCTTTAAGATGTGTGGCCACACTGTGAAAAATAACCAATTTTGTTTTTTGGGGTAACACTACCACATGTACATTATACAATAATCCAAAACCAGCCTGGTCTGATTTATCCAGTACAAACCTTCACATACGGATGAATCGCAAAATGGAACGGTAACGGTTATAACACAGATCCATCTCATGTGATGACAGTTGCCTAATGCTCAGAGAGGAAGAAAAAAAAATCTAATCACAGGGTGCTGTAGAGGAGGACTCGTCCACACGTTGCTGGTGCAGGGGAGGAGGTGTCGACGTCGGGATGCACGAGATAAGAATCGTCTCAAATAATCTTGTTAAAAAAGAAATGCCATCGCGACAGCAGAAGCAGTTGTGCGGTGTGGCGCACAAGAAAGTGAGCGATAAAAATGAGCATCTGTGGCCGTCGGGGTCGGAGGAGGGCGGTCGGGAAAATGACATGGGAGTGTGAGCTACCGGGGGCGAAGAAGAGGTTGACAGAAGGTGAGGAGATGAAGATAGGTGCCGTGCGTCCAACCTAAAACGTAGAGGTAAAAGTAATAACCTCACGGTGAAACGCGGGATTGTTTGCGACAGCAACTATAATAGCTGTTTTGTGCGACATAACACCTCAGAAGAAAGTCCTCACGGTGATGCATATAATCCATCTGTACGGCGTTTAGTCAGTCTCACCAACAATCTAAGCACAGGCGCAGGACACAGGCCAAATGTACAATATCAGAGTGGAAAATAATCTGCATTTTTTTCTGCTCCGACCACACAAAGGTAGTTTGGTTAATGCAGGGCCATCCTCCCTTACGTGTTGTTATTGTGTTATTACCTGGTATTTGACTTCCTGGACGCCGGCGGTGCAGACACGGCCAAATGTCTGTGTGGGAAGTGCATAGTTCCTGCGTTCACTGGTTTTGAGACCGATTTGACACCATGCGCCTTTAATGCCAAGGAAGTCGGTGAGGTACATCGAGGTTTTCTATTCCTTTCCTGCTGACCGACGGTGTGCCTAACCAAATACATTTGACATCATCAGTGTATTGCATGTTTTTTACCCTACCCTTTCTGCCTGTAAAATGCCCCCAAAAAATTGGTATATTCAGAGAACATTTTGACTGACTTCAAAAATAACAGTAAGAGTATCTTTGATTAACAGTTAATTTGGAAATCCCATTTTTTTTCCAGACCTATTTTCACCATCGCATTAATCTCTAGAAATGAAATTCAATAAATAAAACTAATTGTAATTTAAGTTCTACGTACTCTTTTAACATGCCGGAAATGTGCATGAATGCAACACTCATGAGAGACTGTTAACTACAAAGGCCTGTTTCCTTTTTCCGCCACACGTTGCCACTCTCCGTCACGTGTGCCGTCTCCTCGCGTCCCCTTGCTTTGTTCTCTTCATGATCACCACAATCGATATGCAAGAGGCATAACGTAAAAGTACGGGACTATTCTCGGAGACGGCCCCCTCTGTTTCTCTTGAATGGCCAGAACAGCTGATCTGCTGGGACTTCAGCTTGCATATCGTGGCATTATTTCAACAGGCTATAGGTTCCATCGTGCTAAGATTCTGGTGTACATATTGCCCCTGTCCAGGGTGGATTAGATGCACGCAAACCTTTCGTTTACTTTGTCATCGAAACAGATTAAATGAGCAATAAAGCTTTTAAAGTATTACAATATGAATTGCCCCTGTGCCGGCCTCAGTGTCTTTTAAAATAGTTTATTGTGCATCATTACGCACACGCAGCACAGTGATGGGCTTTATAAAGTCCTGAACAGTGAATTCAACATAAAAAGGGACATTATCTTTTAATTGTGGGCAATTGCAGGCGGTGAATATTTGCACCATGGGATTCTGCACTATCTATTCACTTTCCAGCCCTTTCCCTTGCCAGTGCTATGCCAAGGTTAGTCATGTTTCTGGTCACCAAAATGAAAAAAAAAAGCCCCAACCATTTGTACCGACATCTGGAAATTGCACGTACATTTATTCGTTTTGCCAAGATTCACAAAATGCTGGATGTTCTAGGTCTCTCTCCAAATCACTGCTTATCAGTGACACAAGGGGGGACTAAGGATTCATGGTCCATGAACATTCAAATTGCATTTGTTCATATATAGCATGTGGCTGCACCGGAGATGTGCACCATAAAACCTGCTCCGATAGATTTCACAGCATTCTTACTTCGGGACATTTCCAGATGTGTGCCTAAAACGAAGTGGAGTGTTATAGATATGTACACAAATGGCTGCGAAACCAAATGTATTAGGTCAATATCCAAATAACCAAAGGGGCAATATTATTTTGTCTCAAATTCAACATCACTGAAAGGAGGGAGAGAGGGACACGCCGGCCTTTTGAACTTTGCCACGACCTCGGTAACTCACTGTAAATGACAGAAAGAATTATGTGGGCCTTACAGGTTTTCATTTATACCAATAATACATAATAGGCCAAGTTTTTTATTGAGCTGCCAACATTAGACTCGCAGTGTTCACGCTAAGCCTTTTGGGTTTTTTTTGCAAACGGAGTGAGTCATTGCAGTTTCAAAGCACTTCCAGGTTCGACCAATATTCCAATTCAATATAGAAGCGTTTACACTCCTTGTTCACCTGCTTACTGCATAATAAATACAGCAACGGCAGCTTTGGCATCCTGAAATTAATTTGTGGCTGCTGGTGAACGGTGCCGTTATCCATTGCATTGCATAACAAGTGATAGTGTCGACTCAACTGCACACACTCAGAAAAAAACGAAAAAATGTAGGTACACTTCAGAGAAACAGGCCCTGTTTTGGGGGTCGGGAAAATGGATACGTGGTCTCGGATAGCTAACCTACAGCAAAGCGAGCAACAAACACAGCCTTGGCGGTTCATTCAAACTGAGATGAGCGATACACCTGGACAGCCGCAGTCAGCTGATCCATCTACACTGTAAAAAGCCACTTAGGACATGAATATGGGCAAATTAGTTAATTTTTAAGTCATATGCACCCCCCCATGGAAAAGCCCTCATATTACTCAAAGCAAACAAATACACATTTTATGAATACTTAGATAACCAGGTCAGATTTAAAGACAGGGAGATGTTTAAATGTATTTTGTTATTCCGTTCATAAAGAGATGTTTATGTAGCTGCATAAGTTTGATTTTAGACTGAGGCAACCATGTAACCACACAGATACTCATGTTTACTACTCACACCACTCAGACCAGAGGGCTGGAGGCATGGACATGTAAATCCACCCTGCCCCCTGAGAATTAGAACAATGCGCAGGTAATGGCTCTACCCCAACCTTGGCCTAGAGCTTAAGACATGCAAAAGCATCCCCCCACACCACCTTAGTTTAGAAGCAAAGAAATGCATATAGTCTGTAATTCAAAGGAATGTAACTGAAAAAACTGCAACTCATGTTAAACAGACCGGCGAACTATACACCACGAACTAGATGGACACACCCCTGGACCAACCAGGACGTGCCATGTTATGAGCAACGCCCATCTGTAATTTAAACAATAGGAAGGAATGTATGCAGCACTATTTAATGTGCTGCGACGCAAGATACGAGGCTCTTCGGTTGCGAGACCTGGCTCGGGTCTCTTCGGTCCCGGCCAGGGCGCGCTCCGGCAGCCCGGCTCGGAGCCGCAGAGACATCGATCGAACCCCTTTATTCGATGTTTTTTTTGTTTAACCTGTAAAACCCGTCTGTGGCGCTCCGTCCTTCGACCTGGAGGAATCAAAGAACCCCCACATTAGACAAGTATGGGTAAGATGGACACAATGTCAGAGGCACATAAGGAAGTAGTCTAATAGCAAAATGGAACCAGGGTCCAGGGCCATACCTATTGTTTGAATAGACATCTTCTCTCAAAACCAAAAGTACTAAAGTGATACCTGAATAAAAGAGGAAGAATCCTCTAATGGAGAATTTATAGACTTTTTTTATATGGCGTTCACGGCCTATCACATCAAACGAGCAGCGCTTCCTCCTCCTCTCCCACAATCGCACATTTATAGCTCTTCCACACTTTCTCGCCCCCTACTTTTCCCTCCCGACTCTGTGACAGACAAATATGTATTTTTTTTTTACGAAAAAAATGGATGTCAGCAAGAGGGATGACTGGACTTAACGCGGATTCATTATTTTGATTGATGCAGCGAGATTCTGCCAGTCACCGACATAAGAGGATTCAGCTACATGCTTTACGGTTTATAAAAACCTCAAAAGAAACGTTAAATCCCTTAATGGATCTCCCTGGCGTTTTCTCTTGTCTTTCAACTTTATCCTGACAAATGGACCAGAATAGTCCCCCCCCCCCCACCCCGCAAATAAAGTTAGTGGGCTTTCTGGAATACTTTTCCCCTCTTTTTTTTTTTTATTGGCTGCGCTGTACCCAAAGGTATGATCGATAGGATCAATATTGCGTCGAGGATATATTTGGGTCTTTAATCTCCGAGATGGAGAAGCGTGAGTGGAATATCCGACGTACGTCGGAGGAGTTAAGGTAAATGCCGTGGAGAGATTACAGGAAGGCTTTGTGTTGGGGTAAAGATATTTTTTTTTATTGGCTGCGCTGTACCCCAAGGTATGATCGATAGGATCAATATTGCGTCGAGGATATATTTGGGTCTTTAATCTCCGAGATGGAGAAGCGTGAGTGGAATATCCGACGTACGTCGGAGGAGTTAAGGTAAATGCCGTGGAGAGATTACAGGAAGGCTTTGTGTTGGGGTAAAGATATTGCTTTATGAGGTAATTGAGCTGTCATCAGAACACACAGTTGCTAAAGAAAACAGCAATTGGAATTAGGATTGAATTTGTCGGATTTGTTTTTCTTGAATATGCGGGGAGCTTACTTTCATAAACCTTCACCGTTTTTTCTTTCAGTGATGCTTTAGATGCAATAGAATTTCATACAACAACAAACCCCATTTGCTTTGGTAAGGCTTTCTAAGAATACAGTTCTATCCCAAAAACAATTCAGAATTAATGAAATGGCTTACTGTTGGTATTATGCATAGTGTTCAGGGGGAGGATAAAAGAGTGAGAGTAGTTTTGTTTTATTTATTTTTTCCACGTGGGAAGCATAATAGTATAACCCTTCGGGCTGATAGTGAGTCATAACACAAAACACAATTACATACCAACTGGATACTTTACATTTTCAGGTGTCTGCACCGGACACCTGAAAAATTAAATCATATCAGAAACTGCGCCCTTCACAAAATCACTTCGCTTTTAGACATTTTTTATTTATCTAACTCATTACTTTGCTGGTAACATTTTCAGGAGGAAAGAGCACAGCGGCATATTATAAACAGTCATGATAATTTATACTTCAGCCGGAAATATTAACAATTCCTTTTCCTGGAGAAAAATTTACTTTTTACATTAAGTTAACGATGCCACTTTCAAGAGACAGGTTCAAATGCAGGAGGTTCCTATACCAGCAGATGTACCACTGCGAAGGGAAAGTGCTATACATGGCACATGTATAGGCATTAAAAATGTTTGCTTTTTTAGCTTCACACATTAGTGTATGACTACATTATAAACATGATTCCTACTGAGACATACTTTTTAGTAGGTAATAAAAGGTAAAAAAAAAAAAAAAAAAAGCTTATCAAAAAAGTTTCATAATGCACACGCTTGAATTATGGAAACAAAATGATACACCATGCATTGCAAAACTCTATAACTACTATATCTGGGGGACACCGACATGCTGAAATGCACCTTGCAGACCATAACGTTTGCGGTGGCCATCGTGACCACTACCAGTCCACCTGTAGAGAGTATCATTTTTCCTGAAGAAATATTATCCTCATTGTTAGTCTTGCAACAACTCATGGGACGCAAAATACAATCACTCCACAACCAGGTAGTATGTAATGAACGCTGACACTGAATGTCCAGTTATTTTAAGTTGCAGCCATTTCATGTTGCATGTAAAGTGTTATTGCTCAATATTGGACCAGATATTTATGCCGCTATAAATCTGTTGAAAATTAACCAAAATAGACTAAGCACACATCAATGCATCAGGGAACCAATATCAGCCAAAAAACTGTGCACACAGCACTGACCAAAAGTCAGACAAAGTTACTTTGGCTGCAAAAGCTCTTGCGCTGGAAAAGCTATGAACAGTTCCAGATAAAAATAAATGTTTGAAACGAATTAGTGCTGTTTTAATAATGTTGACATGTTTAATTGTCTGATTAATTTTCAAAGCACACACATATATATATACAGTATATATATACTGTACATATTTTACCCTCTTGATGTCCTTGATTCCGCTTTACTAACACCTGCCTTCAATTTTCAAGATTAATTGGATTCTCAGTAAAAAAGAAAAACTTCCGGGGGCTTTTACTTTAACCTCAAAACAAACTTACACTTAAGAGTCCACCCAACAGTTTCTCCTATTGGCATGTTGACATGGCACTGTATGTAGTGACCTGATCATGAAAGACCCGTGGATATTCACTCAACCATACCTGCACTGTAACTGATGAGAACAAGAGGTCACCGCAGCCATGTTGCCTCGAGTCAGGGACACACGGAAACACACGTGTACAGTATTGCCAGATGCACATTGGCTGAAAGCACACACGAACGCACACACGTACTCTGCATTCGACCGAAAATATTTCATTGTTTGATGATCTGTGATTTAATGCAAAACAACGCTCGCCATTGTAGAGTCGGTACTGCCCGTGGCAAAGTGATGTCCTCTACAGCGAGTTGAGTACACGGCCAGGGTTACAACTGCTTTCTCTGGGTCCCCGTGTACACTCACACACCCCCCCCCCCGATAAATGATTCATGAAAAGTCCTATCTGGCTCAGTAACTGAAACCTCTGTCTTTGTTGTATTTTTACAGCAGCCACACAAATAGGAACTGAGGACGTACTGTGATCTCGCTCTGTGCACATCACCGTCAGACAAAGGCAATAATGGGGATTCTTTGTTTTCGTTTGCTGCAAAAAAATTTAGTTGGTCAACTGTTTGTGCATGCCGGCTCTATGGTGCCATTTGGTTGGGACTGAAATACCGCAATATCTACTGTTTGCCCCAAAAACGTAGGGTCTTTCTGGACTTTTTAGTTTCCAGTGAAATATCTCGACAGCTATCGGATGGATTTGCCGTCAACTAAAAAGTAAATGTGCATGTCCCCATCAGGATGAATTGGAATGATTTTGGTGATCCTCTGTCTTGTTATCTGGTGCCATCATCAGAAAAGCATTTAAATATTTTTATATATGACCAAGTAAGCAAATTGCTCCTTTGTAGACTTCTGCATGCTTACGCGTTAGACTAGAATGGTAAACATTCTAACATTGTACACACTGTACACAGGACATGCCAGCATGCTTGAGAATTTAAATATTGAAGCCTAAATACATTTCTGGTAATAAAACATTACTATAGTGGTATGTCTGGGAAACAGGAGCATGCAATCATCACATTTTATAAGGTAGGACTGTGTGACATCTTGGCAGGAGTCACCAACGAGATTTTACATCGCTTTCAGCCCAGCCGCAGGTGACTGTCTTCTGCGAAGTCATATGACAGACTCCCCTCACAAAGCCTGAAACACAACCACGCGCACGTACGAGCAGCGCACGCACAACGCCCCGCACGCCGCGTACCTCCAATGTCACAAGTGCAGAGCAGAGCACCCCGGGCGGTGGAAGGGGGGGAGCACGGGGCCTTCGATGAGCAACAGAGCGGAATGAGCCGAGCGAGAGAGGAGGAAGAGGAGGAGGAGGAGACGGAAAAGGGGGAGGCGGGGGAGGGGGAGTGCTCCGAGCCACGGCGCGGTCACAAGCGTCGAGTGATGAGAGAGGACGAGGTCGCAGATCATAGACGAGGGAGATACGGGCAGTCGTGTGTGGCAACGTGACCCCTGTAGCATTCCGCAGAAAGAAGAACTCACGACCGGCACACACCCACGTACGGCCCTGTATGTACAAAATGTGTAAGACCAGAGGACACATTCAAACCTCACAAAATTATATAGTTTTATTTGTTCATGTATGTATGTATTTCTGCTCGGGGTTTAAAAAATAAACTAAACCAAACAACCTTTGTTTGTATATCGTGTTAATTTATGCGTGTAAATATTCAAAACGACTTAATCGCCTGGTATGCTGTGCTTTCTGTCTTTTTTTTTTTTTTTTTTCTTTCTTTTTTTCTTTGAACCCGGGAACAATGACCCCATAAGAATGCAGATTTCAGATCTGTTTTCTTTAACCTCGCCGGTGCACACAACAGTGGGCTGTAACGCACGGAAGCTGACCTGAGAGCGGAGCCCGGAGGCAGTTTGTTAAGCCTGCTCCCCGGTGAGTGCTTCACAGACGGGTGTTGCCCAGAGTTGAAGTCTATTAGTTGGAGTTTATTTACAGCCAAATGCCCAGAGACCCGCCTCTGTAATGTTGTAATGTCAGGGAAAATAAGAGCTGAAATTGAATGAAAAGCATCACAGCACATGCATAATTCATGGGTATCATTATCAAGTGCACGCAGACGCATAGATGAGCCTAGCCATAAAAAAAATAAATAAAAAAAAAAAGGAAAAAAACACAGCATGCACACATAAATACAAACAAGGAAGGAAAAAAAAACATGCGCACACAGGTCATTATATGTGCTTATTATAAAGGCCTTTTCAGTCATTTATCCTCGTGCTGAACTTGGGCCAATTTTCCCAGCGTGGCTCCTATTTAGGCATAATAACACAAACAACAACATTGCGGCAAGAGCGGAGCACTGCTCCGTCCATGCAGGCGAGGGTGGAAGAACAATGAGAGTGGAGATTGAGCAAATCAAAACCAGCAGCGCTGGAGCAAATTCGTTTTGTTTTCCCTGGAGAGGATACTGATGCATTCAAAAGCCTGTGTGTTTGTGTATGTATGTGTGGACGTGCATGTATGTGAAAAATAAATAAAGAATAAAAAAAGACAGCCAGAAATGAGGCTCAGACAATCATGGAGAAGGGTAATGAGAAAAGTGAGATGAAGGCAGAAAAATGACAAAGTGCGAAAGATGCAGCGGGAGGTTTGAAGGCAAAAAAATAAAGAGAGCAAAAGGTGAAATGAATGTATTTTCTTTCCATAGTTCACAGCGCGGGCCCTTTTGACCTTAAACTCTCTGATGTGCTTCTGCTAACCCAACTAACGCACAAAGTCCTTGAACAGAAACCCGCACGTACACAGAAACACACAATGAAACACCGCTATTTAGTTTTCGGAAAAACTAGTAACAATTCCCAGATATATGTGTGTGCCCACACACACTAGCACACACACGCACACAACCACATTTCTGGGTTACCATTAAGAGTGCTTACTGAAGCAGCGCCCTGGTGGAGAGAGAGAATTCTCCAGTGAATGGTGAGAGATTCTGGTCTCATTCAGCAGACAAATGAAGCGTGCGCAGTCTGGAGGGCACACACACACCCGCACATGTACACACTTTCACACACAGCCATCTTTCACACACAGCCATCCCTGCACTGAACAGACAGACACATATACTGCCTTGTTTCTGCAAAACTGGATTTACCGACACACACACACACGACAATGGAAAATAAGATGCAGAGCATTTCCTATAGGTTAAGAAGCATCCGGCTGTTTTTACCAGGCCGCCGAACGTGAGTTCGGTGTCATGGAGGCGAGTTGTAGTTGTTAATTCTATCCAACTCTATCAGACGCCATTCACCCCGATTGGTGAGAAATTGCACAGACACATGGAGTAGCGGAGGGAGCGCGAGCGGAAAGAGAAAACAGAAGCGAGGAGGAGGTATTAAAAAGAGATGAGAGATGAAAGTGAATGGAGAACACTCTCTAATGCTTTTCCTACTTCCCTCCTGAGATCTGTGAGTGTGTGTGCGTGTGCGTACTTTTGTGAATGCACACAAAGTACCGGAGCGCTCTCTGAAAGATAAAGCGATTTGTTGAAACGTGCCATCGTTATGTTGCGCTGCGTATTCGCAGGCTTCCCGAGCTACGCCGAAAGTCCCACCGTTCTTTCAGCCTAATTGAAACCCTGCGCATCAAGACCCTGTGACGCCATCACATGGTTCAAAAAAGATTCTTTTCAAGAAACGATCCGATATTGCGTTATTTCTCCTTTTTGTGTTTTTATCAATGTCAAATAATGACGACTCTGCTATGTGAGGTTATATTTGAAGCTGGGAGGGTGAATCTCTTGGCACACAGCAATTCAAATTGATTCTAATTCAGAGCTAAAATGTGATGATAAATCAATGATCAATAAATTCGATGCATTCCATTTTTCAAATGATCCTGTAACAAAGAAAACAAACTCAATAGGGAACTAAGGCTGACCTGTATGCGAACTGTAACAAAATATTGGTTTCATAGCAGAAATGGCAAAAAAGTTTACAGCAAAGTCACTATATTCCCTCAAAAACATCACTGGAAAGAACTCTTACATGTCACTAAAATAAATAATATTACCCACATCAAAACACTGAGTGAAGTTTGGAGAGAGTGAAGGAACACAGACATCAGTCAATATCAGTCCTTCCTCCCGTCCTCTATCCTCCTCCCTCTGTGATTCACTGCCTGCAGGCTGGTGACTCTAACCCATTTTAACATTTGTGTGGGGAAAGAAAGGGAAAGGGTGAGAAGAGGAGGTTTCCACTCCAAAATGAATGTATTTAAATATGGAAATAGAAAAATTAAAAAGTACAATTTTCTTTGCCCCCCTCCCCATGGGTGCGTCGCAGACATCTAATAATGATAGGGAGCAATTGTTGCAGGTGAGAAGGATGTTAAAAGGTGAGTTGTTAAATATCTGGTTTTTGACTTTCTGCAAAGGGACATTTCTAGAATCCTGAAATCGTGAAACTTCCACTCCTCCGACTGAAGTAAAAAAAAACAAAAAAAAAATGCTGCTTGCGGGACTCGCTCTTTTTTTTAATTCTTTTGATGTGACATCTTTTTCCACAATGTGCTTTGGAATTATGAATCCACTGATTGTATTCTCACTGTATATATTTTTTAGAATTCTCTGCAGAGGACATTAGCCAACTCTAAAACTGTGGCGGGCCATCAGGGCCAGCAAGGCCTTCTGTGCTGGCCTTAACGTTATCGGAATTACTGACTTACAATTTAATATATATTTGCCATGAATATGTATTAAATTATTCCCAATTGTGTCTCTTCTCTTCTCTCTTCATTTCATAGCACGTCGCTCTGTTGCGCTGCTTCCAGCAGAGTGTGTATTTTAGAGCTTTTATCCAATCCCATTTCAGCTGTCGTCTGTTGCCAGGGTCAAATTATTCTGCCTTAGGCCTTCAGATTCAACAGTGAAGGCACCGGTAGCATAAAGTGAATGGCAATGAAACTCTTGTTTTCACTGCTTTAACCAATCAGATTTCAAGGAGGCGACCCCAGGGCCCTCTAGCAGGCCTTGACTTTGAGTTGAGATTGGATGGTCAGAGCTAGCACACCGCATCTGTAGCAGGTAGTTACCGTAGCAACCTGGACAAGCCATCTATTGATTTGATTAGTTTGTTAGTTGTTTTTTCGACTCACAGTGGCTGATGTAGGAGAAGAAACTGATTCTGTTGCAGATTTCATTACCGTACCAAGCCAGCCGTACGGACTTTTCAAGAAATGCCTGACATCGTAAGGGAAGGACGGCCAAGCCCGCACTTCTGTCAAGCAAAGGTGAGATTGGCATGCCTGGCGGTGACTTTACCAGTGTCCAGTGCGTACAAATAAAAAAAGTGTTGGTGTGTAGCATAAAAAGAGTGTTATTTACACCATTTATTTGCATTTTCTAAGGTTAATATTGAGGTTACCAAGAGACAGTGTTTGACGTTACATGGGATGGATGCGCTGCTCCCGTGTGTGTGTGTGTGGGGGGGGGCTACTGAAGGCTGAGGTCTGAAATGCACGGCCAGCTGCTGAAAGCTAACAGTTAAGAGTCTATACATACTCAGAAGAGTTTTAATTCTCACAGTAGATCATTTTGATGGTAGATGATAAATGACATTTTTGCATGTGTGTGTGGTTGCAGTTGCAGGTATATGCACAATCCGCTCGTCTGAGTAAGAGAAAGAAACGGAGAGAGGGAGAGCGGAGGAGAAGCAGAGGCAGAATCCCCCACGGCTGCAGAAAACCTTTATCCTCAAATGCTGCCTTTCTCAAAGTTCAAACACCTGGCAGTGATTCTTCCATTCCGATTTATTCCTCCTACATATATGCCCCCCCGTGCTCACAACCTCAATTTCCGCCATTGTATCTTCCTTCTCCCTTTTTCTGACCACTTTCTCCTGTTCAAAACTATTTTCTCTTTCAACAGCCTCTTTGTTCGCCCACTCAATAAGTCGAGTTCCTGTCTATTCTTTGTTGTTTTTTTAGCCTAAGCACTCTCTTCCTGTTTTTTTTCCCTTTCACTACTTTCTCTCGTTTTGGAAAACCAATATGGTTCCATCGAATCCTCGATCCGCACAAATCCCACAAGCTTTGCCCAGTTTTTCCACAGTCCTTTGGTTTTCCTCGCTCCGATACTTTTTTATGTAATGATAGCATCCGCTAATCAAGGTGGAGCAGCGAGTGAGTGGGAGTCGAGGGCCCATGTGCGCACACGTATATCAACACACAAGAACACACGCGCACAAATACAAACATGACATGAAGGAGGCAGAGCCTAGGGGTTGCCTGGAGCTGTTTCCCAATCAGCGCCACTGGGGAGAACAAGAGAGACCTTCAGTGGGAACTCTGGAGTTGACTTCAGACAACAACACAAACACACACACAGACACACAGACACACAGACACACAGACACACACGGACACACACGGACACACACACAGACACACACATTTCATTATTTGGGACATGAAATAAACACACTTCTTTTCATTAATTGGACAAGCTTTCCCCAATTAACTGTCTTTAGTCTGACATTTATCCAGCCCTACAAATCCCCAAAACGCACACACAAAGTAACAACACGCGCGTGCGCACACACACACACCTTGACTCACATGATTATTCTTCTGAAGATCAAAATTAAAACCGTGGGGCATCCAAGGGCGTTGGATCAAACAGGAGACGGTGTGATGTGCACATCGATACACATGGAACAACCTCTCTCTTTCTGTTTGAAATGCACAGAAGTGCAACACACACACACGGCACAATGAGGCTTCAAACAGAGAGCACTGGTTTGTTATTACTATATAAAGGATCAGAGAGTGCTAAAACAAAGAAAACACTCTTGATGCAAGTGATGAGGAGAAAGCTCCTGACGAAAATGAGATGAGCCTCTCAAAACTACATAAAAGAAATTGGAAAACTTGGAAAAAAGTTTCTATAAATTCCCCATCTTTATAAACACGAAACAATGATGTAGACAGTGTCCTATTTTTTGGATAACATTTCTCTTATCAGGACCTGTAACTCCAAAAACACAGGAGGCAGCATCATGAAAGATTTCAAATGAGGCGTGGGCCTTTCAGCCTGCATGCAAATGTAGATTTTTGCACTTTGAACGACTACACAAATATAATCTATCAGGGTGAATTGATCTTTGCTAGTCACCTGTTAAGGTAGAACAGGTCCCATCGCGTATCAAACCGTTTTGTGCATTTTCCAAGAGCTGAAAATTTTTGATGGACAGAATTGCACACAGCAATTAACCAATAACAGCCACATGACTGACACCGTCAAACTCGTCAAGATGAGGACAAAAAGTCAGTAAATATATCTACTGCTACTTCAAGAGTGGATGAAGATACTGCGAGTGCACCGCTACACAATGGAAGACATTCAGCATTAGTCATCCCATGCATCTGAGCAGCATGCGATGCAGTATTGTTGCAGCTGCAGAGGCAGATGGTAAAGTGTGCAGGGGTTCGCTGGAGCATTGCACCACGAGGTAGTTATACTGAGTAGGAACGGGTGGAAAAATAAATCATGAGCATTAAGGAGCGCGGACCCAAATTCCCCAAGGTGAGGGGGGTGTAGTATTCGGGCTCGTTTTGCAGACTGTGCAAACAATGCCACTTCATAACGAATGTGTGTGATAAACTCTAATGGCGGTTCATTCAGCTGAGAAGACGTGTGGCGAGAAGTGATGGGCACTGTGTGGACGCAGCAAAAAAAAAAAAAAAGAAGACATACTGTCTCATGCTATTACCTGGATCAAAAGCGCCGTAAATTATCAGCGAGTGGGATAGGAGGTTGTCTCACGTCGAAGGGCAGGAGTTATCAATCATGTCACCTGTCAAAGGAGCCCAGAGGAAGATAGTGAAACCGCTTCTTTTATTATCAGCTTCTTTTTTTTAAGTGACAGCTGGCTTTCTGATACATAAAACTGGGTAGGAATGCTGCGTTTGAGTGGATCATGCTTAAGTGTCTTTGAGAGTTTTAAAAACGCTATATACAAATACATTGTATCATTATCATTATTATAATAAAAATAATAATATGCATTAGACAAAACTCCTACTTATTACCACATAATCCAAAATCCAAATGCTAAAACACTTATCTAAACATATACTGTAAGTAGAGCATTTATACTGAAACTACAAAATAGACCAAATATTGCCATCCGCCGAAGAGTATATTTTTTAGTGACAGCCTCAGCAGAAATGTGTCATATTTTGACATTTTGACTGGCAACAATGCAATAAATTTGACAGAGGATATCACTTTTGGTTATATGAATATGGTCAGCGCAATGACAATCGCCAGAGTCTGAGATAAACATGAAATATTCATGGAAAGGCTGTCGATAGTCAAATTGTTGGTTTTAACCTACGACCAACTACACGGTCTGGCCATAGGTTTTGTCCTGGTCTGAGCGGTGCTCGGTTTATATCGAGTGTGTAACACTCAAACACAAAACAAATCCTGCCTCTTTGCCTCCCTCCCCCTCATCGCTCGACTTCAAGTTTCGGCTGGAACGACTCCTCTATGCACTTTGAGTTTGAAAATGTGACCTTTAAATACCCATCAGGCCAATCGATATAATTTCTCAAACGTCAGATCAGGGCACCGAGATGCATCACTCCTCCCAGTTTCATCAAAATTAGACCAAAGCCAGATATCTCCCGAGACGTCACGTATGACAGACGAGCATGCAGCGTGATCCATTGTGCCCTTCCAGAGAGAGAGAGGGGGGGGGGAAGAGAGAGAGTCAAGTCAAGTCAAGTCAAGTCAAGCCTTTTATTGTCATTCTTGCATGCATTACATACATGCAAGGACGAAAAGACGTTCCTCGAAGCCCGCAAAACAACAATAACAAAAACAACTACAAACAACAACAATAACAAGAGAGAGAGATCAACCTTTTTTACATCCTACAGTCTGAAATCACAAAACTGTCATTTGTTGGTGTAAAAAGAACTCCAGGATACTTTGAGGACAGGAAAAAAAAGCAATATTAGGGCTCAGAGGATTGACTGGAGAGAGGGGGAAACTGAGCTGACCCTAAAAAAAAATTAAAAAAACACCTGTTACCACCAAAGTGCTGTGTCAGCACAGTGAGTTTCTGGGCAAAATATTTAATTCATGTGTTGACTCAGCCACTGCACTCCCCCTGTGCTACTTTACCTTTACCTTCTACCTGGGATGTGTTTTCTTTTTTTTTAGCACCTTCGTGATGACTGTTTGACTTTGGAATGCTTTTCTCACTTGATGCAGCATTCTTCGGACTGTGGATACCAAAATGTGTAACTTAATATCCTGCAGACCAAATGCACTGCACACAAGCAAACAAGTAAAACAATAAATAAAAATTAAAAGAAGAAGAAGAGGAGAGCTCTGTTAGAACCTAAATCAGCATGCCATCCCTCTGCTCTAATGGGCCCTGGCGATTGATCCCTCTTGTCTGCCGATTGTACAATCTCAATATAATCATTTAATGCATTTTTGCACACAACAAACAAGCAAGGGAGAGGGTGCTCTTCAATTGGGATTTCAGGAAAGGTTTTGAGTCTAAGCCAGCGAAAATCCTGCTGTAAAATTATGCTAATCTCCCTGAGAACACAGAGAGGCTTGATAAAAGAAAAAAAAAAAAAAAACATTTCTTTTTGATTTTTGATTTTTTTCGAGGGAAGCTGGAAATACAAGACATACTCAAATGTGGAGGAGGTTTTCACTGAAATTGGAATAATGGCATCTCACAGGGCCGAAAGACAGAGGAAAAGAAAAAAAAACGGAAGAGTTGAGCAGAAGACAGTATCAACTTCTGATTATGGATTTTTGGAGATGGGCTGATCTGTTCTTTAAAGTGGGCGAGTTGTCAGAGAGGCTTTGAAGCCGGGCGTCTGTCATGGCAGGAATATTCAAGAACCGTTCCCCTCTACGCTCCAATATCTTTGGGCTGCTCCGGGGAGATTTCAGACAGATCCGTAAAGTGCGTGGGCGTCCGCGTCACTATATAGACTCGTGTTGCGCTGAAAGACGTCTAATAAGGGATTGAAGAGAAGCCGCACACAACTGTCAGGAGAGCGTCGTGGATTTTAACAGGTGCTTTTAAAAACGTCCATTCTCCGTGTCTTTTTCCACACAATTGTTCTGCCATGTGTCACAACTACTCCACATTCTACCCGTTGCCCCCCCATGGCATTCTCTTCACCTCCCGCAAATGGATCCAATCTTTCCCACTCTGCCTGCTGTTGTTAATATTAACAGCAGGGAGGAACATGATGTCTTCCTGCCTTTACGCGATAAAAGCGATCATTGTTATAGCGCCCACTTGCAACCTCAATTTAATTTAGAGGCCGTTATGTCCTGCCTTTAAAGAGCCTCTGACTTCCTCCAGGGGCTTAATCCCATAAACCACTGTGACCCACTGACATCATAACTTTAAGCCGCCGGGCAGGGCGATGTCAGACAAACCTCCAGCGGAGAAGGAACGCATGTAGGGCTCTTTGAAATTATGTCGACCGCGGAAAAGCCGCCATCACTCGTAACGGAGCCGTTACAATCACCAATTATCATTTTATTTCATTTTCCCCGGCCAGGGAAGTGAGATGGGATTTGTTTGCTCTCATCGGGATAGAAGGGAGCCAACGCAGCCCTCGCCATTGTTCCGACCTGAGCGTTGGGAGCCCGCGTTGTGCTGGCGCTGCCGTTTTTGCTGTTTCTCTTAACAGGCAAGAGTAAACACAAGTCAACTTTTGCTGTGCAAATAAAAACCCTAAACCGACAATGGTCCCTACAGAACAAAAGTGGTAACAGCTGGTCAACTCAAACACCAAGGCTAAAGCATCAACCTACATCTAGAGTGAATTTAGTGGGAACTTCCATTCTTACCAGGATATTTACATCTCTTTGACCTAAGGCCCGCTGAAGTACAATCCAAAGACAAGAACTCAGGTTCGTTCTACTAATAGGCATGAGATGTGGTTCCAACCATCTAAAAAATGGTATTAATTAGCACAAAAGTAAAGAGCCATTGAACACACATCAGGAATCCATGTAGATTAAGGGAATTATATAAGAATGCTTGGGACACACACACACACAAACAAACATACAATTATACACGCACATATAGATAGACTTGCACACACAAGCACACGGTGAAGATCTCACAGCAGACTGGAAGGGGACACCACAACCCAGGGGACCCAACCTCCAACACTTTGGGCCTCAGCTCCTGCGAGACAAACAAGGGAAAATACAAGAAATTAAGCTCGCAAAAATAAGAAAAACTGTAAAAAGAGACAAAGAGAAAAAGTGAATAATACCAAAATGATACTCAAAGTACTAATATCTAGTAACCGTAAACTTAGACCATATGAACCATCACCAAATAAACTTCAAATTAAACTAAATAACCTTATATATCTTAACTTATACTGTATAAGGTAAGCAGAACCATGTGACTGGAAACACAACAAACAAATAAACTGCAGAAAAATCTATATCTACGTTACAAATGAAGAACACAAAATCAACAAAGCAACATAATAATCAGTTGCATGAATCACAATGAAGGGGGTTAGGTCCCTGCACAATCACTGGCCCTCACTCGGTTAAAATGGCTTCAGTATGAAACCGGGACAAGTAGCACTATCCAAAACACTATCCAAACGATATAAGAAAAAGGTAAATATGACCAAAATGTTCTGTAAAGATAGAGGTGAACATAAAGGCAAACAGGAACTTAAAGGCAAAGCTGAACACCTCTGCAGGGAGGGGACGGTCCACATTGAGTCCTTCATGTTAGATGTTATCCAACATGTAAACTGGACAACACGGGTACAAACACGTATATATGGAAATCATATATTATATATATCTTCAGGCAGGTCCGTTGTCCATTCAGTGGAATAAATTGTTTTAATATTCAAAACCGGGAGCATGCCCTCTCCACTGAACAGAAGCCACGTCACTTTTCCAGTCTCAGACATTAGACCTTTTACAAATGAAAAGATTTATTTATTTTTTATTTGAAAGGTACTTTATCCTCTTATCACAAACCTCAAATGAGCTTTGAGCCAGATATATTGGATGGATTTTTTTTGTCAAGCATCCGACCAACCCTTCTGTTAAACCGTGTTACAACTATAGAAAGTTAGTTGTAGAAAGTGGAGCAAAAATGACGTTTCACGCTTGATTAAAAAACAAAACTATCCCAAACCTCGTACCCAAACAGAAATCTGACTTCTGTGTCCGAGATCACGAAGTGCTTCAATCATTCCCTATATTGAATGGATTACTTGGGAGGTTTCAGAAGAACCCAAACTATTAATCTCATTGTACTTTGCTTTGGGAGACACATTGACTTCTCGCCAGGTCAGATATTGGTGTGTGTCCTGTGGCTTGTGTGATATATAGGCTGAACAACCGTGCCATCAATGTGCCACCCCGGGCCTGAGGGCCAGCAAGCTGCGGATTAGCCCCGGGAACAATGGACAAAAACACCAACGTGTTTCTGTGATGTTCACAACAAGGGATTAGAAGGTTCCCACTGACAGGATTAAAACAATACCTAGGTCTTTTTTTTCCTCCATCCTTCCACACCAACCCCATTTTTATCCCGACCTCGCTCGTTTTATAATAAGATGATGTTTTTCTTTGCTTCGCCTCTGTTTGGAGCTTTTCTCTGCTCTTATCCCGCTCCTACTTTTTAATGGTTAACCTGTGTTTTGGTCTTTCCCCTCTTCTGGGAGGATTATGTCAATCCTAACTAATCCTGAAATTCCACCTTAATGCTACGTCTCTGCGGAGCACTGTCATCTATATAGAAATGGATTTAGCTAAAAAAAAAAATGAGTTCCGTGTTTTTATTTGATCTGTTTTTTGTTTTTTTTAAACCCATAATGCAAAATAAAAGGAAACAGTGAACCAGTTGGACCAATGATGAAATGGAAAAAAAATGTATTGGTTGCCAGCTTGAAAACCTTTTCCATTTGCTCCCTGAAGGACAAGGAATAATGTGTTTAAGGTTTTGTCCGACCAAAGCAAAATAATCAACTGACTGCACCAGGCAGACTGGAACTAATTGAGTTAATCAAAAACGATTACCTGTCAACCTGGAACACAAAAGAAATAGTCCGGGAAAATTGGGTCATTAGCGCTGAAAGAGTATTCGTTCCAATAGTAAACTTAAAAAAAAAAATGATTTGGCATGAAAGGCCTGTTCTAAATGTGTCACGATTCAGTGACAAAGATGTCGGGCTCACTGGAAATGTACGGATGATGGACTTCCTTCCTAATTTGTGACACGGATTATAGGATTTAAGCACTACGCTGTGAGGATACTTTAATGAAAGAAAAAAAAATGTGTTTGGACAAGATTTTTCTTCTTCTTATTTTCTCACAGAAGGATCCAAATGCAATTAACAACTCCAAGATTGAGTAATAGAGTTACAATCAGTGGCACAGCCAGAGATGAAAGCGGATGATATGTGGAGATGAGATGAGTGGGGCGTGACCACACTGACTGTTCTAATGCAAAACGTTGACAAAAAAAAATTAACAATGGATGGCACAAATTATTCTTAACTCAAATGTGCTGGGCAAAAGCATGCAGGCCCGGACTTGTCACCTACCTATGTACAATCACAATAGTCACCTCGGCTCAAAATCCAGGAGCAAACCAAACCAAACAGAGACGTTTGCACACAAATTAAACCCCTGACAAAAACTGTGTCTTTATGTGAGATTGCCATCATGGAAAATACCCGTAATCAGACAAGGATCAACATCCAAGGGGAGAGCAATCAAACACAGAGTGCCTGGGGTGAAACAACGGTAATAATCCAACGCAGACTGCTATACGAACGTGTCAGGCCACTAATGATATGATGACACTTGTCAGCCATGCCTTGAGCGTTGGCCCCAGTTACCTTTTGATTGTAGAATGGGAGGAAAGTTAAAGCCAGGTATCTCTTAATGTGTGACAAAAAATATATTGGATAATGAGACAGCTGATGGATTTAAAAAGAACACAAAAACAATTCTCACCTGTAGCTATGAGGTTGCCCAGTGTTAATAACTTCGATAATAGCCTTATCTATTCAATCTGGCCATCAATCTGTCATTTATGTGCCTATGTTTTGACCTTCAAATCTATCATTGGCTCGCTGTGACACACAGTGTCTCCAGATTGACACTTCTGCTGAGCCGTGGGGGGCGTGTGTTCACTTCTGTCAGACAGACTCTATCTGACAACTCAGCACTAGTGGGCATGTCCAATCTCTAAGACCCGTGGAAGGACGATGGCAGTTCACAGGGAAAGGCACTGAAATGCTCACTCTACTTTTTTTTTTTATGTCACGATTCACTTTGTGGCTCAAAAAAAAGATATATATATAAAAATATATTGATATATATGTGATTACCACTATCTGTATTTGTCTAGGTCTCTGATTCTGTGGGTGTGCGCACGCGTGTGCGCATAGATGTGTCTGTCTGTGAGGGTGTCTTGTGAACCGCACCATTACTCTCTTATCATCCCCATCAGCTACCCATGTCTTGGCGTTTATCGAATCCTCCTGACCTTCCTCAAACAAACCCATCAGCTGTAATCAAGAGCTATCTTGTCCTTTCTCCTACATTCACTTTGACATAAGCAGGCAGACACGCACGGACGTGGGCACACACACAGTGTCAACTTTTCATGCAGGTCTTTTCCTCTCCCTCGTGGACTTTAAAGGCAGATATCGAGTCACCTACAAATATCCCTATAAAAAGTTATCCCTTCATAATATTTTAAAAATAAGACATTTAATTAATCCTTTGTCTATATGAGAAGTCATATAAAAATACAAGTCTGAGCCCTATGATACAAAGTATCAGAGCTTTGTTGAGTAACTTGAAAATTGACATTGTTTTTTATGATTATCATTATTCTGCACATTATACTGTACATATGCTCACAATGTGGTAGCATGCGAGTGTATCATAATCAGTAGCATCTGTCTGACCGTCACAGGCAGTTGTAATCCAGTCTGGAATAAAGCTGACAAATTGGTTGGGGGTGGGGTCAGGACCTGTGCTGGTGATTCTTTTAGTTTTTAAATCTATCAAAGGTCAAGCTTAGTGCACGGGATTGAATTGTCAACATCTTCTTTGAGTTTGATTGTGATGAGATACAGCATCTCTCTTACTTATTATTAGACATTTAATATCAGTGACTTTTTTTTTTAGCTCTGACACAGGGACAGTGACAAGTGGCTTAAAAGAGAACAATAGCAAGATGTGGATAAGTTAAGCATCTGTAATAACTTGAAATATTCAAAGTCAAGCAACAGATATGTGGAATAAAACTGGATTTAGGTGTTTAGGTGCGATTTCATTGCATTGCATTCTTGAAAACAAGCTACTTTGTGTATATGTGTGCGGCACACTCCGTTTGTTGCATCAGTGATCATGCCAGTGCCGAACATCACGCACGCCCACCATCAAGCCGTAACATTACGCTTACATTGAAATCCTCTGTAAGTTAACATTTTACAACCGCTGTATATGCAGGTAATTCTCACTAGAGCCTTGTAGCCACTAATGCAATGTTCACGACAGGTCTAAAGGGAACATTTAGACTTAAAGGTCAGTCCTTTTCTTTTTCTGTCTTTTTACAAACGCACACACAGGTCTACACTCATCCACACGGACTGAATCTCACAGGAGCACTCTGCTCTCCCTCAGTCGAAGGGGGAGGGAGGGGGGGGGGGGAGAGAGAGAGAGCGGGGGAGAGAGAGAGAGAGAGAGAGAGAGAGAGAGAGAGAGAGAGAGAGAGAGAGAGAGGGAGAGAGCTGGATTTTTTGTCAGTGGGTCAAATGGCATGGTTAACCAGCTAATATGATTACATTTAGCAGAGTCACATTGTCAGCCCACATCAAAGTGCTGCAAGAGCAAAACCAGCCTCTCTGCTGAGAGAGCGGGAGGACGAGAGGAAATGTTTTAAACATACACGCACAGACAAAATGGTACGGAAAAAGATGAGGCAATAATGAGGCAAGAGAGGAGTGTTGGCTCAACCCGTCGGGCGAACGGCGCGACCTCAATAAAGCGGCTTCGCAGTGAGTCTCTGTCTGTTTGCGTCCGTGTACAAATGAAGGGCCATTGACAAATACTTATGGTGTCAACCGGCTCCCTGACCTTGTGCTTTGATTATCCGCCTTGAGACTGAGAGTTTGTGAGCTCACTTCTCCGATGGTTTATTGCGTGGCATGAAACATCTAAATTGCTTTTAGAGTAGAGTACTCCAATTGACCTGTGTTCTGCCTCGCCTCCAGAAGCACACACATAACACAATAAAAAAGAATAGGCTCGAAGACAGCGTGAAAGAGGCAGAAATGTAAATTACTGCAATGGTGGTTTTTTTGGGCCCTTAGCTTATTGAACGTAACGCAGGGACTTTCTGCAAAAAATTGACATCAGGTTTTAATTTTTCTCGTCTCCGACTGGCTTTTTTTCTTTTAAATAAGAAACCAAGAAGTTAGCAATAACATTTCTGAAAAGAAGTGTGATGATATAAAGAGTGTGATGATAGGAATTTTAATGAATTAATACTATCAGTAAATAAATGCATGTTTTTTGAGGCTGCCCTGTCTACTGAATCGGCTTGGACTGGTATTTAATCTTGACGGTTTGATAACCTTGAGCAAAAAAAAAAAGAAAAAACAGTATTGCGAATACAGCTAAAAAAAATCATAATTTTTTCCACTGAGCGCAATTTAATTTAGTTTTAAATGACATACTTGAAATGAATAATATTAATTTAAACAACGCTTATGGATTACACCGATTTAAACAACGTACTGCATGATCTAATTGATTTGATTTAAATGATTTCTCTGTCTGTGAAACAAGCTTCATTTTGACAGATAATCCAAACTTTGCACTTTTCCACTCTGAAGTAACGTCAGGGGGGGTGCTCCTGTCACAGCAGCTCAAGGCAGCGGTACTGAATTGGGCAAAAGACTGATGGACAGCGCTCATCGTAGATTTGCAGTGATGTTTGAGGAATCTGCCATCTGCATGTCGGACGACGACCTAAATAAATCATCTTATGCACACAACAGTGACAAAAGGGCAGGTGTTGCATAGTGATAACTACATGAAAACAATTTCCCATTCAGTTTTGATGGCTGGCCGAGGATAGTAAAAACGGGTGTTTTGGCAGGTCAATGCAAATAACCATTACAAATACCATGGCCTTTGTTAATAAGCAAACAGTGTCAGCAAAACTGGTGATAAGGCTGATTCATAATTATCAGCTGCTGCGTGAATATAGTTAGACTCTATCACACCCACCCCCACGCACGCACCCTCACCAGGGGCTTGATGAAGAACCATAGAGGCTTAGAACCCTCTAAAATATCACTGGGTCCAGTTATTGCAAAGTACTTCTTATACATTCCATCTGTGACATTATCAGATCTTTCCACATAAAGATGAAAATGATCAGCAGTCAATCAAGACAAAGGGAAACAAGCGAGGGGGGTTTCTGTTCATCAGCAGGTGCTCAGACAAACTGGGCCAGTTAATTATTATTATTTCTTTCTTCCTAATTTAAATAGAGATGGTCTTTTCACCGTATCCGTTCACTAGCTTTAGGGATCTCTTCCAACGCTAGGTTTGGGAGAGGCACTTTTCATTCATGCCTCATTATCACACTCATGAGGTTGCCAGCAGTTGACATTGATGGTATCAAAAAGACTGTCTGCAAGCCAATTGGCTCTACATATTTTGACATTTGAGAGCAACAGTGCATCAGCGGTGAATCCCACCTTGACTAAAGTGTTTGCCACGACAGCGAAGCCGAGCAGCGTGCCGTAGACGGCCACTTTGGCATGCATTCATTAGTTTTGCAGGGTCTTAACTGCTGAGCTCATTTGTTGAGACGCTGCGGCCAGTTTTGCGTTTCTGCTGATTCTGTTCTTGAGCCAATGTAGGCTGACACAAATGCATCCAAAATTGCTGATTGATATTCAAAACAGTACAAATTGGTATATGCTTATTCATCATAGCGTCCAAATCTGATGTCTCCCGCATCTCTTCCAATGACGGAAAGTCTCAAGTTTCATGGATAGTTTGTCATTTTGGCAAAAGGGTTTAATGCTTTCTTGATAAGAGTCTACTCATGTCCGTGCTGCTAGTTTCCTTAACATATACACCGTCATAATATTGTTACGATAATGATTATATTTAACATGCAGAATATCAGTAAGACATCAGTGCATGTGTTTATCTCTACACATCTAGAAGACTGGGTCTTGAATTTTTTTTATTTAATCCATACAAACATGGAGGTGAAAAAAAGAGGTACACAATTTCCCTAATGCAGAGACTTCATCTTAAGCCCTCACGTTTTCGCTTTTAGGGTCTTTTTTAGGTCATCGCATGGTCATCGCATCTCCCACTCAGCCCCTACTCACACCTCTGTATACCTCCAGTACCTATCTATTTACTCTCTTCCCTCCTGTGTGTTTGCTCCGTCGTCCTCCTCCCCCCGCACACAGTGAAGGGCACAGAGGGCTGCCAGTCTGGTCCTCATTAGAACAATATGTGTGATACCTTTTACAGTTGTCAGAGTGAGGGGGTAAATCTGGCCGCAGCGGACCTCTGGCAGGAGGCTTGTCACATCAATGACCAGTGCTCCTTTCTGATTTGCCATCACCCCATGGGTCCAGAGTGATTCTAATCTGTTTCCAGGCCATATGCACTACCATAATTAAGAACACCCCTTTTATAAGTTAGATCAGTTTCAAAGTTTTTTTTTCCCCCCCACGGTATGCCATTTCTTTTTCTTTTTCCCTAATCCTTATTTTTTGGGGCTGACAGGTATCACAGTTCCGACACATTCCCACCTCGTGCGTGACATGGTGCTTGTTACTGGAGAAAAATGCAGAGAAAAGTGACAAATCAAATCTTTGGAGATAATAACAGTGTTTACCAGTAAATTGGCAACTCAGATACCTGACATTTGAAAGCTTTAGTCAGTTGAGGGACTCTTAACAGTTGGGAAATCTTATTATTGTTTGTGGTAAGCCTCGCTGATTATGAAATCACAGAGGATTATAGAAAAATGTTCATTAGAATGTCAGTAAATGTTAATTGCAACCCGTGGGAAGAGATATATTGGATGGGAGGCAAAAAAAAATACTATAAATGTAGTCCATAAAATAATGACATACACCTCCTGACAGAACTCATAACCAACACTGTATATCAATTTATTGATCCATCGATAGCCCAATCCACACGCTGCTTCACTTTACTAGATTGTACATCACACAAAAGGTATCAGGCAGGTACACAGGCGCAAATACACACTCTTTATATCTCTGGTGCACACACATACACACACAGATGGATTGACTAGCATATTTCACCAGGAGAGGGTAAAAATGCTCTATAACAGAAATGTCAAGGTGTTTTAAGGAAGAAATATGCTTTGGAACACAACAGCCATTGATGAAATGTGACCTTGAGTTCCTCTTTCTCCATTTGTGTTGCATCAAAAAAAATGAATGGTGCTTGGTCAGGAGAAAAAGAAAGAAGGCAGGAATAAAAAAAAGCAAATCGAGGATCCACAAGGAGTCGTTTTATGGTTATTACAATCAGTTGTCAGGGGATCGGAATAAAAAAATGTTTTTAAATGCGACGCTGTATGCGTGATTCACTGGATAACACTGAGAAGCATCCAACCACTAACACAGATCATTCTCTGTTTATAATAACTCTTACTAATTACTTTTTGGGATCGATAAAACCTGTGAATTGAATGGAAGTGTTTTAGCACAATTTATAGGGATAAAAGTGTGTGTGTGTGTGTGTGTGTGTGTGTGTGTGTGTGTGTGTGTGTGTGTGTAGGAGGAGTTCAATTGATTTGGGAAATGAAATTGTGGTTGATAATTTTAGCAATACACAAGACCACTGACCTACCGTGGGAAGATTGAAGTTTCAAAGATTGAAAGGCAGAAAATGTTATAAAAAAAAGACTTAAATTAAAACTTAAATTTAGTAAATGTTACCCTTCAGAAGCATTTTTTCATTATATACGCTGATTTGTTTCCCCTCTTGCATCATTAACCCAAAGTATCTGATATAGTCTTGGCAGATACATTGAGGTTCCATTGTGTCACAAAAAACACAGTAGTATCCTCGAATATTGTTTTAAAGGTTAGCAGGCAACACAACACCTGAAGCATGAAAGTGTTTTTGCTGCCCCCAAATGCCATAAATGTTGCTCTTCCTCTTCTAGAAAAAAAACATTTGTAAAACACATATCAGGCAGCAACTTTGTTTACCTTTAAAGCATAACAGTGAACAAATGAGCAATATATGAACACAATTATGGGAGATAGTGCAGGCCTATATAATACTTGAATTGTTTTCAGAAAATGATACAGTATACAAGAAACCTGATTTTATACTTGATGAAACAATTGTGTTACAATCAGATGAAAACACATTTTTTATTTTAATGTACTGTATGTAAACTAGGACTATGACTATTTGGCTTGCAAAGTCAAAGACAATTTAAGAGGCTAATGGAATAGAAATAATAGATCAAATTCTCTGTTGTTTGACAAATTCATATTTCTTCATGTTGCACAAATCCACACAATTGGATTGTCAAGATAATATGCAGATACACATTACTGTATATGTGTGAGGTGCCTAATGTTGGTGAAAACATTTTTTTTATCCAGTGATATGTGACCTCTCATCCATTTGTCTTTCATATGACCTTTTTTTTTATTCTTCTGTCCGACACTTATTTCTGTCTATGGACCTCTCTCCCCATATCTCTTAACCATTGCCCTATCGGCATTGTTCTTACTTTTTCCTCCCCTGGATCCTATCGCTCCGCCCTGACCTCCATGTCTACCTGTTTGGTTGTAGCTTCCCCCGTTCCTTCTCCTCCTCCCTGTATCCAGCCCCTCCCCTCTTCTCTCTCCAATCATCCTCCCCCTTGGGACTTGGGCCCTACCTCATGAAAGAGTCATCAGCGGTGCATAGCTCCTAATAACAGCTAATCTGTTTAAGCAGCCGCTTAAAAGGTCATGCCATCAGCCAGCGACGGGCGGAGAGAGGGAGAAGGAATGGTGTGGAATAGAGGATTTAGAAGAAAAAACTAAAATTAGGCCACAACAACAGTCAGAGAAGAAGGAAGCGGAGGGGGGTAAAGTGGGAGTGACGGCTCAGTGTTGAGGAACAGTCAGTTTACGGCATTTTCTCATCTGAAGTTACAGGTAAAAAAAAAATAAGCAGTGCGATTGTGCGAAAAAATGTGTTTAGAGCGGCGCTCTCTGGGTAGAGATTCCGACTGAAGTCTGCCGAAACCAGCCTTGGTTCAATGGGAAAGTGATTTGTGAACACTCCCAGCCATCAGATCCTATTATGGCTCCTGCAAATTCTCACATAATGACTGTGAGGAGACATCCAATGGGAAAATCAATCATAGATCCATGCACTTATTGAGAAGCGATCACAGACGTAGAGGAAAGTGAGGAGGGGGGACGGGGCTTGGCGATCAATAGGATATCGCAACAGTGAAACACACATTGTGCGGGAAGACGGCAGACAGGCTGCTTTGTTGGTCAGTCGAATTGGCCAAAGCTGGAGGGGAACGGTTTCGTAAGTTCACGGTGATGAGATGAACATTTGCTGTGGTTACAGGCAGAATTGAAATGCCCACAAATACAGCACATGAACATGTTTAGTGCAATTGCACACACCGTTACGTACCACTGGTAAACCAGAACAGAAAGCTCCGATTGACTATCCAATGAAATCCTGTGCTGCTGAAATGTGGCTGCACTACAATGCATTTTCTTATGAAAAGGTATTATGAAGAAATTAGGGGCAGGTTATGTGTCCACATAAACCAAGGCAGGAAGTAGCATGCAGGCAAACCACTAATATTAGGATTATCAAACATAGCTGGCAAGAAATGCAGGAAGTGCAAGGATAATAGATGTTACAGTGAGATATATAATCTCAATTATATATGTAATCACTTCATCGTTTTCATCAAATGGCCACAAATAAACGTTGCCCTTGCCCACTCTACAGAATATTTGACCCGCTCAACTTGGGTGGATCGTGAAGGATGAAAAAAACGCAAACACAGAAATAGTCCAATCACACAACCTTTTTGAAATTCTTAGGAGCAGGTGGACCCACTTCCCAACACAAAAGCTAAAAGACAAAAAGCCACTTCAGAATTCAACGACTTCTAGCCCCCCACGGGACTTAGAGGATTAGTTAGGAGTGAGGGAGCGAGGAGAGAGAAAACTCAAGAGTGAAAGACATAAAGAAGAAAGTGAGAGAGGGAGAGAGAGAGAGAGATTGGCTTCCTCTTTCTATCCCCATTGTGGGCCATGGGCTGTGCCGTCTGAATAGCTATGCTAATAGGCAGCTGAAAGTACGAAGAGATAACACAAAACCCACTTGACTTCCTGACACCTACTTGAGTGGGGCCACAACGTTTTCCATGGCTAGTTGTTATTCATGGGGCCCAGAAAGTAGCCTGTCTCTCAGCCTTAGCCTTTTTCGTCTTTTGAGAAAAATAGCCTGGCACCAAGGCGGTCTCTCTTTTTTGGTGGGTTACCATTACAATTAGGGGCTTATATATTAATAATCATTTAAATGCTGGTAAAACTGAAGAGGGCCCTCTTGAAAGTGGCTGTGGAGATTAGGGTCATACGCTGGGTGTGGAGACTCCCCCTAATCTTTGGCAAGAGGTCAACAACTGGTGAGATGCAATCATCTGCAGCAGCTGCAGGGCCTCAACAAATCACTGCATTTAACACAAGATTGTCCAGAGTACCCCTGCGCCACCCACGGTCGTGGGGAGCAGGTCTAAATTGTGTTGAGGAGAACATCAATGAAGAAATAGTACAAACAATATAGCTTCTGCACACCCCGAATACATTTCATTAAAACAACAATAAATAGTAAAGCAAAATACCTAAACAAAAAGATTGTAATGCATAGTAGGGTCTTACCATCATGAAAAACATTTTCCATGACATTTCAAAAGGGACAGAATGTATTTCAAAAGGCTATTCATAGTGAGCAATTTGTCTTCTTATTCCTGTAATGTCTTCTACGAGTTTTCAGTCAAAGTGGTCGCACAAAAGGCTACCGATTTTTTTTTCTTTCTTTCTGTGCGACTTCATCAAAACATTCAGGAGGTCAGATCGGGATATATTTTCATTACAAAGCCAGCGCTGGCAATACCCTATCCATATTCAAATTAATGCATCACAGTCCAAAACCTCCAATGAATTCTGTGTCATTCTAAATAATATATATGTATATATATCCACTTCCTAAGTGAGGAAAAGTTTTGATACATTGCAGAAGAGGTATCCGTGAGTGACATGGCAACGTATAGTTCAGTTGATTAAAGGGGATGTGATGGTTCCTGATTAAAGGGTAGGTTTTGTCCCTTATCTTTTGGGCTATGACAGCTTAAGATGGCAGCTCATTGCCAAGGAGGGAAACTCAGACCCATCACAGGGCGAGGTAATGAGACGAGCTCCTTTCTTGGCACCAACTGAAGCTGTTGGATATATATTTCTTTTCCTTCTCACAAGTCATTCAGTACAGTCGCGTTTGATCAACATTCAAACAGCTTCTTCCTTCTTCACACATTAGGTTTGAATCAATGATTGGTGTCACACAGACTTTTATTTTTTTTAAACTGCAGAGAGGAAAGGAAAGAAAAATCACAAGTGTTCACTAAAATGATACTTCACATTTGTTTTTTTTTCTTCCAGTGACAGTATTAACATTTGCTTCTGGGCATCCAGTTCAAAAGCCCACTACGAATGAAAGACACTCCAACGCAGGATGACATCTCCCCATTAAATGTAGAATCATTTAAATGCTATTGCTCTTCGAGGCCTCGGATTGTGTCGTCGTTTTGCCCTCAATCGCAGAACTTGTTTGATGCCTGTTCAGAAGTCACTCAAAGACAAAAATAATATTAATTCAGACTCACTACTTGAAAGTCTTTCAATTTTTCGTAATTCCTTCTTTTATTTGGGATTCGGATACAAGTACAATTATACCGTTACCGGGGCTGAAATCTGTAGCTCTTGGCGTCATTGTATAATAGAGGCAATTTGCATCTGCTTTCACAAAGGCTGTTGTGGTGAGCCTCTGAGCTTGATTAATGCATCTGACCACAGTTTATTAGCAGCTGTTCAGGAAGGTTTTGACAGCGTGTGTGTGTGTGTGTGTGTGTGTGTATGTGAGACAGAGAGAGAGAGAGAGAGAGAAAGAGAGGAGAGGGACTGTCAGTGTTAGGCACTGTAAACACCCGGCATCACCACATATGTACATGGTGGTTCCTGACTTCACAGACCTGATTTGGTCACGTCAAATAACTTAAACTAGCTATAAAGGTCACATTCACATTCAAGAATGAATCAAGAGTTGATTATGAAAGCAACAATTTGAAAAGACAAGAAAAAAGAAATACCAGTCTCAGGACTCAATCCCCGTACAACACAACAAAAGACCAGGAGTTACAGAACCAAGTTAGCCATAACCTTGAGCACGGCATTGACTGCAGTGGTAAAATGTCTGTCAACAAGAAATGTGCATAGGTCTGGCATAGTTACTTATTCAACAAATTGAGTAGATAAAAAAAAGGGTCATTTTGCGGAAACTGATTTGTGAACTGCATATGGACATTTAATATTGTATATTATATATATATACAGACACTGTCCAACCTGACCATTTATCACCCCCTCCCTGGCAGAGGGTAGATCGGTCAAAAATAAATGGCAAGAGTGCTCAATGCCTGGCTATACTTTCCTCCACAAATGCCATTTACAAACATCTGTATGAAGATCTTAATACCCGTGCGGCTTGTGAAGAAAATGTATTCGTTAATTTTCCCTGAGCGAGAGAGAGGCATTGAGAACTTGGTGAGGAATGGAGTGCGCAGGAGGAGAGGTGGAAGTGGAGGAGGGATGGAATGGAAACGTCGGCGAGGCACAATGGTACTATATAAATCTAAGCGAGTGCATTTGATCATGAGCTTTTGGCAGAAGCAGGGACGGAGGAATGTGGAGGGGGGACGCGGCGTTGAGGAAGTGTAATACCACAATGTAACTGGCTCTGGACCTTTTGTGATTTCGTGCACGTCCGGAACACTGGCCCCTTTGTCATGCCAAACTAGAGCAAGGGCAAGGGTATAGCACTGTGATATTTCCAGCCCGCTATCGTGACACATGTAGTGGCTTCAGGCCATGCGGGTTTAGTTAGAGTCTGACTCATGCTCGTGATGTAGTGTCTCATACGGTGATAGCTCGGAGACATATGAGCTGGTATTTCCAGTGCCAGGGATGGGGCCACCATTTCCTTGGCTGGATTAAAAAAACAAACAAAAAAAAACGTTCCCGAGAGGAGAAATCTGGATTGATTGTGCTCCTAGGGTTAGGAGCAGGTCTAAAAGCAATGCTGTCACACCAATTCATAACATGCTCGATGACAAGGAATTCAACTAGGAGAACATAAAAGAATAAATGGCTCTCATTAGATTTACGGGGGAAGTTTTGGCCCGTGTTGTGCGTCACAATCAGAAGGTAACCCACGGGGCTTTTGGAGCGTGACTATTTTCGGCAGGTGAGCCAAAATCTATCATGTCCGGCTAAACATTTTCATCTGTCGAATGGGCACGCCTGACATTTAGGGGCATTGGTATGTGGTCATTGTGCGAGGACGCACCCATAAAAGGAAGTGGGAATGGAATATGTGGTTGGGGAGGGTCGGATGACAGGAACGCATAGAATTAAGGCACCTTCTGGTCAAGTTGTGTTAGGCCTGGACCGCTCAACATGACTGTTGAATTGTGTGATAACATTGTATGTAATGGTGATGATTTTAACTGAACAAAAAAAGGAATTGTGGAATTGTGTTACTTTTGCAGCAAGCATATGATTCAGATATCAGCAATTGTAAGAGTATAGTTATCCTGTACTATAGTATGCAGAAAAGGTAAAGTTGCAGCACTATGAACTTACAGAAACATTGCCAACGCAGTAGCAGCCTATGCAAGCAACACAATTAGAGGGTGCCATTGTGGAAAATGACCGGGGTGCACCTGTGCAAGTGAGTGAGTGCCTGGAAATGCCGGTTTCTAAATCGGTTCTCATTTTGCGAAGACCTGGAGCATTTTATTGGTACTTGAAGAGACCAGTGGGTGAGATTAGTGGATCAGAAAATATAGTTTTATGGCGTTTAGGGTGCAGCTTGTCGCTGCCTGTCCCTCCTTTCCATTTGTCGCGTTTGACTGAGGGTGAGGCTGAGCAGACGGCAGAGCTGAAAGGAGCTGAACCCAGGTTTATAGTAACTCACTCGTTACTACAGATGCTATAAAACATTCATCTATAAAAAAAAATAAAAATTAGTCCGTTATCAAAACACCTGTTAATCAAACAAGCAATATTTCTTTCTCATCTACTGTCAACAGGTCTGATCATAATATCGTAATTCCACACATACCTAAAATCTATACTCTATATAGACTTTCTGCCAGAAGCAGCATCTTGATCTTCTATCAGTAGATGTGACTTCTATGTTTTGTTTTTGGCACGTTGTGCTTGATGATGATGATTGATGATGGTTATCAACACTACACCTGTCATTCAAGGACAAGGTTTGCGATTGTTGCTGCTATAAAAACAATATTTTACTATTCACTTTTAATTGGAGACTCTAAATTGTGAATGTGAAAGAGAGTGATTTTTCAGGTTGTTGACCCTGTGATAGGTTAGCACACCTGTCCAGTGTCTACTCTGCCACTCGCCTCAGTCAGCTTGGATATTATCCAGCATACCAAAATTCCCCTTAAAGGATAAATGCGCATAGACGAATAGTTTATATGTAATTATTTGAGTATTAAACAGAAGATGAGTAAAGTACCAGACAGATACAGAGCATTGATAATTATTTCCGTTTCAGACATCTGTTGTAATAAAAGTAAAATAGCAGGTCAATTTGCTGCTTCTTAATGTTCATTAATGACTAACTTAATGTTTGATCAAACCATTTTCAAATCCCAACGCTATTTACCAAAGCCATTAGAATGACACATTCAGGAAACCAGACGTGTTTCAGTCCTTTGTAGTGGGACCCCAAGTGGCACCGTATGCAAAATGTATGTATAATTTCATTTGAATTACTTTACATATTTGTCCCGATTTGAGAAACCATTGACAATAGGAATAAATGGAAATAGAGCCCGTGTTTTGATGCGAGTTAAATAGACTATGCATGATTGTTTTGTATTTCTTTTATAAATACATAAACAACATGAACAGTGTGTGTTCCCTTTCAAACTAAATGTATGTTCTGCAAACAAGTGGACAAGCTGAGTTAGAACCTCATCAAAGAATAGATACCTTCCAAGCTTATAAACATAACAATGTGCAATATAATAATATAAAACTAAAGTTTTAAAGCCTATGAAAATCAAAGATCTAGCAAACATTACAGCCATATGCATAATAATGATTTTGCAGTAATAAAATACACATACAAAACAAATATGTAGCTTTTTTATGCTACGTGTATGGACAAGAATAAATAAGTGAGGTCTTGAAATCTAACCAAGCCTAAACGGTCTGAGAAGGTGTACCTACAACAATAATTTAGTCTCTGTAGCACACAATGAGACAAACACAAAATAGCACATAAGTGTCATAACACAAATTGTCAGACTGTGATGGGTGAGAATGAGTTGGATCCCTGACCAGTTCATTCTTATTCAAGAACTCAACCATTTTATAACCAAGTTTAAATATGCCTTCAAACTGTTCATATGTTAAGCTTCTTTGTCATTTATTTTAATGGTGAAACCTTGAATTGGACTGAAGTGAAACGGCTTTTACCGAATGCTGAATACCATATGTGCGACATTCCGAGCCATTGCAGACATTTGTGTGAGCAGATTTTCACAAAGATCCCTGATTGAATCATCTCTGGCTTCCTTTTGATGCTTTATGTTCTGCAACAGCCTGTGTTATAGGTGTTTAATAAATCCTTTCAGCACTTAATTGCCTTTTTATTCCACCGAATGTATTCTAAAAATGTCTGGGGGGGGGTGGGACATAAAGGGAGAATGAGGCCGAGAGAGACGAAGGATGACACTAGTTCACAGGGCGGCACAGGTGGTAAGAGGGAGGCGGGCTGTTGGCACGGCTGTCTGATCAGCACCCCGTCTGAAATTGCACTGTTGCAGTGGAACAAACGCACAAACAAACACACGCACGCACGCATGCACATACACACACACACACACCTTCCTGCATGCCAATTCAGATATAATGCGCGGATGTCCTCTATGTTTCATCATCAAAGCCCTATCAGGCTGCGCGGGGTCTGAAGGGGAGAATATGAACCAGATAAAACAAATCGTTTGATGTGTGAAAGACAGACACTCCAGCTCCAAAGTACTTAAGCTTCTCCTCCCAGCGGACTGACAAGGGAGGAGGGAAGCGGCGAGGAATGAGTGCTCCCCTCTTTTATTACCCTCCTCGCTTCCGCTCATCACCGGGAGTTTCCTAAGCCTTGCATCATTGTTTATGCAAGGTCCCAGTGTCAGCACGCGCGATGTCAATTAAATAAATAAAGTCAATATTGACGGACGTTTCAAAGGCGGTGGGGGTCGAGAGAGGGGTGGATGGGACGATGCCGAGTGAATGACGAAACGAGCGAACGCGAAATCTGATCACGTAAATTTACATTTAAAGCATGCGTGTTGAACCGTGACAAGGCGAGCAGCGAATTGTGCGATTTTGATTCATGTCTACCACTGCTTTGATATCTGCCAGACATCGCAAGGCGTGCCTTCTTTGTTACTTTCTGCCTTTTTAAAAAAGTTACTTTTGGAAATCTCGCATGCACGCACGCACGCACGCACGCACGCACGCACACACACACTCACACACTCACACACACATTATTATCTTTTGTTAGAATCACCCATTGGAACCCGAATCATCCTGTTGTTGAAATATGGATTTTCATGGTCATTATTCACTCACTTGTAAAATGAAACAGATGGCAGATCCAGCTTTTTTTGTAGATATTAAAATATTCAGCGAGTTGCCATTAATTATTTGATTGTCTGCCTGGACAAAGGCCTTTTAACTCTGCTTAATTTCCCCTCAAAGGAGTAAGGGAGTCTCAATGAGTTATGACCATGAATATGGGTCTTTCTACAAAGTCTTTTGAGATGAAAGGTGCTCTCTGCTCTCATGTCAAACACCCAGCACACCTGACCCTTTCAAAGTACAGAAAGGCCTTTTAATATTGAACTGAATTGTTCTCGCAGATAATTTGTTTTTTTAAAAGATATTTTGATGTTAATTCCATAAACACATTCATCTGATGATCACAGGAACGCCTATCAACATTGACATCGTGAATCCAGGAATTATTTAGCCATGTTTAGATAAGCCCACTCCGGTTTTACTCTCCATCTGTGGAGGTTACATAGAAATTTCATTACGGTCCATCAATGAAATTCACAATCGAAATTTGCATATCTGCAAACACTTGCTAATGATGACCACAGGACCAGAAAGATGAATTGATGAGACAGGCATTGTTAGGGAGGTTATGAGCATGCTGACCAGATGCCGAGCCACCTGCTCTGAGACTTTTGGTGAGAGAACAAGAGTGTACACACTGCAACAAACAAGAGCAAAATTATTAATATTATTCTGGCAACGTCAGAAGAAGGGCACACAAGAATCAAGGCATTTCAAAAAATGCTCACTATTCTAACCATTTGTCTTTCATTTTAGGACTTGGAAAGTATTCATTTGCAGAACAGAAATAGAATAGATTCTCCTACGAGTCATGAGACTCCCCCACTGCATGTTTTACAAGTTCCCCACAAATCTTCCAATGCAACCCTTAAGTAACGATTCACGCATCATTACAAACAAAGTCAAATGAGTAAAAAATGTATGCAGAGGAAGAGTTAATGTAGAGACCGCATATTCACCTGGCAGTGAACAAATCACAGCGCAATCCAGAGAGTCTCCGTGTACTTTCCAGCTCTTAAAGTTTATTTGCTCACTAACTAAATCAAAGAACTGCATCGCACAAAGGTGGGTCGTAAATGTACTGGCACTTAATAATGTGAAATTATGTTTTTTAAAAGCTAAATTTTTTTTGAATAATTTATTTATTCCAACCAAACATTCTTTACATTCTTTGAACATTTTTATTTCACCACTATATCAATTATTCATAACCTAGCAACAAGGGCACAGCCAGAAGATATTTTCTTTTAGGGCTAAACTAGGGGTTCTTTGTTGATTAAAACCCCCTTAAATACAGAATAAATCAATCTCAGCCCTGTTTGAAAACCAAGGTGTGAACATTATTGAGTGGTTATATTCTCTCGCAGTAATCCATTTGAGTACTACATTCTATTTCAGGGTTAGACAATCAGAATATATGCAGATAACTTGCTGAAAAAGTGAATGTTCACAAACTTGTTTTCCCATATGAAAGAGGTAGACAAACTCAATAAAATGTGCAGAAACCAAGATCAGTGTTTTCGATGGAAAAGTGCTTGACCCTGTATTGCTCACAAAAATCTAACTGCTGAAGAAACATGAGTGCAGAGAACTTAGTTTTTCAGTTTAGTGACGCACAGTATTTCAAAGTCACATTCAAATAGCCTTTAAATATTACAGCTTGCAGAGTTATTGCAGAGATTTCTGCCGATAAAGCCTTTGTTTTTTTTGTTTATCGAGTCAATGGAGTTCATCAGTGATGAAAAGAATGTCAAGAACAATTATTTTAAAGTATTATATGAAGTTGTACTTTGGAATAGTAAAAAAAACAAAAAAAGACCTCGTGTCTTTATTCACGCTGGATTCCTACACTTGGCTTGCCAGCCTCCATCTGAGTATGCGCAGGGGGAAGTTATCTCCCATATAACGATGACCCAGGTCGGCTCATTTATCCTATTCAGGAAACAAGAGATTGATTGTGCCTGTGCCATCGCTGTAATTATACTGTCATCACTTAATCAACCTTATTGGATTCCTCAAGCGGTCGCAGTCCCTCAGGCTGGGGCTGGAAGAAAGATTGACTATTTTGGACAGAGAGAGGGAGAGACGGAGAGAGGGAGAGAGGGAGAGAGAGAGAGAGAGAGAGAGAGAGAGAGAGAGAGAGAGAGAGAAAAGGCCAAATTAAGCAGAGTTATTTGAGAGGCAAAGCAATGGGGTAATAAGAACTGCGAAATCAAATAAGCCGACAATGGAGGTCAAGGAGCGCTGCAGTTACAGGACAATGTCGCAGAACAGGAAGGTGCATCGTAGATGGAGGGAGATCAGGTGGGAGGGCGAGGGCTTGGAAGTGTATGTGCCCCGCCGGAGAGGAGGTAACGAATGGTTAGGGGGTCACCTGGAAAAGCAGTTTAATAATTCATTTGTCTACAGGGCTTGCTTTGAAGAGTGGGGCACAGATGGTCATCAGAGTGAAAGAGAGGCGAACACACACCAACACCCATGCACCTATGCACACCAAAAAAAACACACCTGTACTGGGGACTGGTTTATCACCTGGGTGCACACCATATGCCGCGGTGGACGACAACCTGCTCTCCTGGCCCATGCTGAGAAGCACACACGTAAGTGCGCACACACGCGCGCGGAGATATTCCCCCGAATTTTATAACTCTTTCACTTTCCCCACCACAAGGATCCTCTTGTTGCATACTGATGTGCAATTGTGTTTGCGTGGCCTGTGAAGATAAGAATTTAGCAGCTGATAGAAAAGCCTGACAGAGTGTCTTCTCCTACGAACACACTCAGCCAAATCAGTGCACAAATAGACACAAATACACACACACACACACACACACACAAATAGACACAAATACACACGCACACGCACACACGAAGAGGAATTTCTGTCTATCCATTATTGTGTGAAATTACCCGCCATAACGACGGCACTCTCTCCTTTGCCATTTCACATCTGACTAAGCCCAATCCCGACACTGAATCAGCTCTTAAAATCTAATGATGCAACAACTACTGTAACAACCAAAAAAGCCCTGCATCTTGCCATCTTGTTAGGACACATACCTGCGCCCCAGCCACTAAAACAGCAGCCCACCTTTCATTCAATTACTGTACTGACTTTAATGGTTATGAGTTCTCCTTTTGAGTGCGGCACGCTTCGCTCCTCTCCCTGTGTGGCTTGCAGGTGATTACTTCAATGCAGTAAAGGTCTCATTGTGGATTCTGCCGTCTGCAAACATACTACAACAAGATTATTTTGTTTGATGGGATATCCTAGGGGAGTTTGATATTTCCATTAAAAAAGACAAATGGCAGAAGGTATGTCCTCCAAAAAGTTGTTTCAGGTTTTTACTTAAAGCTCCAGGTTACCTCCAATTTTTTTTTTGCCACGGTACTCTGTGTCTATGAACAGAACGACAAAGCTTAAGAGGAAGAAGTGACTGCTTGTATAAAACTGTCGAAGACAATGATAACGGGCTGCAGAGAAAATGTCGAGCTAGCAGCGACAGGGAAGGGCCCTATGGTAAGAGGGTGAAGCTGAGTGGATGGGTGAGTAGCGTCCGGCGGTGTAAACCCGAGATGAACCGCGAGGGCCACATATCGATGGAACCCACTCCAGACGACAAGCACCATTACCTTGTGGATCGCAGTGGCTAAAGAGAGGATACAGAGGAGAAGAGGGAGACAGAGGGGTTAGAGGAGAGACGCTAGGGGAGTTGGTCAAATTAAATCCAACACGGAGAGAGTAGAACGAGGAGAAACACTGCTTTTATGTTAGGCGGTCACATCTGCAAAGTCACCGAGAATCATTTCTGCCCAAAAACTATTAGCTGAACATTAGGAAATTAGAAATAGCCATCCAAAAGTACTTACAGAGGAAAAATCCCCAGTGCCTGCTGGTTCCAAATGTTTCACTCACTGTAAAATAAAAATGATATTGGGGTTTTGGACACTATGATGGAGCAATGGCAAGTAATTTGTAGATATTGGACACTGGGTACTTGTCAGGGGCATTCTTCAAGTTATTTCTCAAAAAAGATAAATAAAGTAAAATCTAAGAAGTGTATAAGCTGTAAAAATGAAGGAATGTGGCAAGAAAAAGTCCACGCATCCCAAGAGGTCTTATGTTCCAGTCTGACCAAGAGTCCCAAACTATTAGAATGCTCAAACAGGCACAGAAAAAAAACTGAAACTACCGGCTTTAAACAAGGTCTGCCTGCTGAGGACAGTAAAATGAATGAATGAACTACCCAACAGAGCAAGATTTCTAGCAGTTCTGCAAATTGAGAGAGAAGAGAGAGACAGATTGCAAACGTCAAAGTCCTCGTTTTGATTGATCTGCCTAACCGCCACAACTTCCACCCTCAGTTCCTCTTTAAAAAAGTCTACACATTTTGAAAGTCAAGAGACTACATTCTCTAAGTTCTGTAGATGGAGGCTTTTGGACTGACTATGTAAACAGTCTGTCTTAATTGGGATTTTGCTGAGATGACTGACGTGGCCGTTTCTCCCCGAAGGACATGCTCTGAGAGGACCATGTCTTCTGTATTATTCATAGAATAATAATAAGAACTTGTATTACAGTGGTTCTGCACTGTCAATAATGTTTAAAAAAAATAATAATAATAATAATAACAAAATTACTTTATTCCCAAATACAGCTTTCTTTAAGAATCGCAACCTTCAACCAATCAACAGATTCCTAAAAAAAATACCCTTATGCAATCAAGCTTTATCCCACATGTGCATTTTCACCACTTTCACCTGCACTAAACCTGTGACACGACTTGCACGAGCAAAACACGATCTCCATGGCGACAAAGTGAAATTATAGGTACAGGGTAGGGGAGAGTAGAGTGGGGGGAGAGAGTGCCAGAGTCACACAATCAGCCATGACATGCAATCACTGGGGAGCTTTATAAAAGCAGACCACACTGGAGAGGAAGACAAGGGAGAAGAGTGATAGCTGACCAGGGTGAAGTGAGGAGGGTGGGAAGAAAACACGGATAACATGATTAGGGAAGTACGATGCAATGAGCCCGACGAGCCTTCGTGAGATATAATGCAAAAAGCGAGAGGGGGGGCGTTGTGTTTGAATGGAACTGAAGGGAGGTGCAGGAAAAAAGGGGAAAGGCAGGTGGCAGATCGCAGTGGAGGGAGCTATGTGAGTGTACAAGATTGATTGGTGATTGCTCTTAGATTTTGTGGCAGGGAGTGTGGAAGCAATAAAGAGCGAGAGAGAGAGAGTTGTAAAGAGCGGGAATATAAACTCCCAGATGCCAGGTATTTTTCCTACCAGGAGGCGAGACGACAGGAGTCTAATGAGTTCCCTCATAGCCGAGTGGGTTCCATCTTATGAATCACACAACGCATTGTTACACACGCGCACCCACTCGCGAGCACGCACGCACACACACAAACATGATTGGTCACATACTGTAGCTGTAATGAATTACAGCGCTCTCAGCCTAAAACCTTGGCCCTCTACCTCATCACGATACACGCATACATCATTTTGCGCGGCGGATCGATGCCTCCACAGCCATTTGACACAAATACACGTGGAATCGAGTGCTGCGCGACATATTTCATCAACCTGCTGTTCTCTTGAATCCTCACCGACATCCTCCAGAGAATCGTTCACACAGGGGACGTCAATATATTGATGCAGGCTAAGGAAAAACACGGGATTCTTGCTCCGTCTTCTTCTGGGTATTCTGCTTGTTTGGGCTTACATTTTCGGGAAAAATTATGCAACATACTTACACGCCAACCAAATCTTATAATTTCACCAAATTTTAGCAAATGAAAAATATGAATCAAAATAAATAAAACACGCTTCTGGAACAAAATTCAAATGTGTTCAGTACAGCACATCATTACAGCTACAACAACACTACAGCCAAAACTATACATTAGCAGTGTACTGTCAAACTGATTTGTAAGTCAACTTTGGCGACCAACCTGCCACCAGGATAGCAAAAGTGCAAAGGCAGAGCAGACAGAGCAGCGGCGCTGTGCAGCTGCTTGTTTTTCAGACCATAGGAGTAAAGTGAGAAATAGCCACAAATCTGTTCTGTTGCGAAGCACGCTGCACCAGTGGCTCTTCTGGCAGAACCGTCTCCCTCGCTTCTCGCTTGGCGCGCTGGCTGACTGAGTGGGTTACTATGGTTATGGTGACACTGCATCTCGGGGGGATGGGGTTGGTTTTTAGTTTTTAGCATGCATTTGGTCAATCAATAAGTCAATACCGAACTTCAGTAATATAACATCATTTCATAATTATATTAAAAGCTTTATTTTATATAGCTCCTTCACAACCTCAAAATGCCTCCTTCAGGAATTGAAGTAATTCTGTATGTTAAATAAGCTCTGAATCTGGTCATTGGATTTATTTTTTTCTTTCTAGAGCAGAGACATTCTTCCCTCATGATAAAAGCTCTCATTATGACTATATAAATATATTTGACGGACAAATGTATTATGGTCCAATATAACGATCTGTATCTCCATCAACTGAGCTCTCCACGGTTCAACACCTGATTTGTCTTTAGGAAATTCGGTTCTATGCAGCCTCCAGCAGTCTGTATGCCTGCAGGCTGTCTGCGTTGAGTGCACAATATCTCTTAAACTTTTTATCTGTGTTTTTGATGTTTCGTTTATTAATTTTTCCATGTGAATGCACATAATTGCAGATGCTTCAAGGGTGCATCTTTGCTGGCCCTAATGGAGGGGGGGGGGTGACTGGTGACCTTAGTGCACAAACACCCTATGTCGCCATGACCTCTGTTACTCCAAGTTGCTGCGGTGTCTGGGTCCACACGGTGACACACACACAGAAAAACACATAAATAACACGTACACCTGTGAACCCTTCTGCCACATGTCTGAACATCAGCTAAACTATCACCTAGAAGAGGGGTCACCAACCTTTCTGAAATTGAGAGCTACCACAAGGGTTGTACGGAGGGCTACTTGCCTAACACAAACTAACTGAATAACATAAAGTTTCATAGATCAACTTTAAATAATATACAGTATGTGAAGAGGATCAGATATTATTACTTCCTTTCATTGAAAATAGTGCGTTTTCTTATGTTATTCGCCCTGCTTTCTTTATTTTGGGGGTAAAAACCACATCAAGCCCCCCAGGAAATGTCTCGCAGGCTACTCAGGTGCCCGCGGGCACCATGTTGGCTACCCCTGACCTGGAACATGGAAATATTGATTTGGAAAAAATAATTGCACTTGGGGCTGGAGTCAGGCTCGATTATGTTGTAATCACACAGCACAGTGGCATAAAGTGTGGGTAAATTCTTAAACCACCACAAATGCCAATTATCATTAAGGCCCCGACTGCAGCACTTAACTGCTGTCAAACACATACATTACACGTTGCTTAGCATACATTAGCCTCACCCTTTGTTAATCATTGCATTATTGCTGCCAGCAGCCAGTGAGTCATTTGAAATGTGGGGAAAAACTGCTAGTCGCGAGAGAGCCAACACAATTAACCCCATACATCCTTAAATATGTGAAAACAAATGGTGCCTCCGTGATTTCTCTGCAAGTGCACACTAAATACTGCACAAGCTGCTACTTATGCTGCTGCCTTTCAGCTGTTTATTTGAGCCATACTGCCCCACCTCTCTGTCACTGCAACAGATTGACCGTAGCTCACTAATAAAATAAAGAGAGATGCTCCCTCTGTGATGCTAGCACTTAATCATCGTGGGCCCCTGCGCTGTGTTGACAACAGCCTCCTCTCCCTTTACTGTGACACCACGAATATTAAATTATGCCACCGCAGGGGCCACAAGCCGAGAGAGAGAGAGAGCGAGAGAGAGAGAGGGTGAGAGAGAGACACAGAGACACAGAGACAGAGAGAGAGAGGGAGAAGGCAGAGTAGTGGAGACTGTTGCGTAGATGGGTTTGTATTAAAATGAAAGTTGAAAAATAAGGTGATTTGCCGGAACGAGAGCATGAAACATAGAAGAAAAGAATGAGTGAGGAGGGTGCAAAGAGGATGATCAGTAATGTGAAGCCCTGAGGGTAAAGATCAAGTGAAAATGGTCCTCATGGGATCAGGTGAAATGGTCTGTGTGTGAGACTCAGGGAGAGATTAACAGATGGGCAGAGCACGACCGGGCCTGATTACCATGAGTGGAATATACAGTATATATGGCAAGTGTGAGGTAGAAATCTGGTACCCATGGGCCTTGAATAACTGATATCCGTGTCTTCTGTTGAATGCACAACAGCGATGTCTTGATTCTCTCTGTTCACAATAGGAGGCAGCAGGTGATAAGAGTGTGCAGTGAAACAGTTAACCCAATGTATTCAGTCTATTGAGGATCTGTTAATGATAGTATACATGGATATGATATTATGATATAAAATAGTGGTATTAAAAAATGCAAGTGAGTGCAATCAGAATCCAATATTCGAAATACTCCTAAATTAAAATGAAGTGGTGGTTTCCAGTGCACAATTATTATAATGCTCAACTATGAATGTTGTCCATCCTTTGATTATCAGAGTAGGTCTTCTCTTGAAACAATGAAATCATGATACAAGTATACCCATACAGTATGAAAGCAAGAACTGCATTTGACATACTTTCATGTTGTTGCAATGAACATTGAAATAAGTCTGATCACAACAATAACACAAGAGCGATTATGGAAACATGTGAAAAATGTACATTATAAGCAAAACATGAGATGTGTGAGCACACATGTAGAGACAACTTGGGCCTCCTGATTCAAATGTACATACAAAAACAACACACTTGCCTTACTCAATGTATATATACACTTCAAATCATTAACTGTACGTCTCATGAGCAGCGTTTAACAAGTAAGATTAAAAATCCGCTGCATCCAACAGACTGTAACCCGTTTTACAAACACCAATCAATCACTTACGCAGCATCTGCTGATGACCTTCTCACCACAGAGTATTTTCTAAATGAATCGTTCTGCATTCTGCTTCACTGAATCACTGAAACACGCAGGCCACCTGCCAATCAAACTGATGCAGATGTAGCTCACGACTAAAGTCGTAGTAGCATCATAGCATAACACGGCTCCAAAGAGAAGGCAGTGAACATAAAAAAACAAGTTTATGCTGTTTTACCTTAAATGTGGCTTTGTGTGGCGAAGCTGGCGCACCTCAGCTCCTGCGTTTGCTTCCAGTCCCCTGCAGTTATCCAGGTGGTAGCAATTAAGCTAGCAGCTAGCGCAGGTGTTTCTTCTCCAGGGACCGTTGGCCGGCATCAGAATCAGGTCCAAATCCGTCACGTAGTACTCCCACCGTCTCCATGCATCTCCGTTCACTACAGTTGTTTTTTGCTGCAAGTTGCCGTTTTATTATTTCTTGTTTTACAGCAGGTAAGTAGCTTCTCTGGCGTGTTACCGACCGAAACGATTAAGCCCCGCCCCTTTCCGCCACTGGCATCACTTTCTCATGATTGACAGTTAGGATATTGTTGACGAAGCCACGCCCCTTTCGCCCACTCCACCAATCATCTCTCTACTGGAGAAAGAGTGGCAGACTCCTCTCACTGCCCACTTGACCTGAAAAAATAATTATCAAATACATGATACAATAACTTGTCTAGGAAGTAGAACACCAGAGATGAACTACAAGGTCCTAAATTAGCACAAAGGTGGCTTTGTAACGCTGTGTCAACACTTGATGATCCAGGTAAAATAGTGTAATGAAGACATGGCCTTAAATCTGTGTCCAGGGGAGGCCTACAATTAAAGAATGAATGGACTGTTCCATTTCGAAAAAAATATATACAAATACCTAGTATACCAGATTCATTGACAACAACCTCACATCTGAAAAATACATTTTACCAGGCTTTACCTTATTTTTAAATTGGTACACATCTGAAAAAAAACATTATGCTAGAACATATATGTGTTCATTTACACAACATGCAGCTCTGTTGCCAGGTAACAGTGGGATAAGTTGGTGACACGGTAGAGAAATCTGAAATGAAACTAGGATTGTTACTTTGCACTGAGACTTTTTCTTTCAAAATGATGTCCAGGATGGTAAAACATTTCCCTTTTCCAGCTTGAAGGACACTCATTTTCAGCCATCATTCTTGCATTTCTGACATTTAAGTACAGAAAAGTATACTTGCAGGAGGAACCATTACCATTGCCCAAGAGGAAGGCCACTTTACAATGTACTTGATGATTTTCATTGAAACCGAAGGCAACTTCAACGCAACAGGAGTTGGCGTGTTCCATCTGTACCTGCCATTATTGTATCGCAGAAGCTCTTTCACTAGCTTCTGCAAAGGTCACAGTTCTTGAAGTGCCTCATTTTTTGTATTTGAAAAAAATTGTAACATGATACGTATCCGGGCGAAAATGATTGTTGGCATGAAAATAAAGTTGACTACTGAATAATGTTAAGCATGATTGTGAAGTACATTTGTATTTAATTTCATATTATACTGAGCTCTCAATAAAACAACAGCCTTCAGAGTGTATGCAATTCAATACAATGAAAGTGCTTTCTGAATAAAAGTTGTTTAATCCTTTCACTGAACATGTTTCAGTAAGGTAGGTATGACTTTCCAATGATCGGTTCAAGTAAGTTGCGAAAAGGGTCATTTTAAAAAGGGATTACATTTTATTTATCCTATATTATAGAAATATACTGACGGTACTTACTTTGCTAACTCACAGCCCTGAGATTAAGTTTCACCTCCTTTACACATTGTTATGGATGAAACACAGCCACTGTGGAGTGTGTGTTGAAGAGATAACCCTTCCCATAACTGGGATTTTTTATTTCTTTTCAGATAAATCTGCAAAAGAAATCCACGTATGCCTTAGTAAGGTGGAATTTTACTGTGTGAAAGTATTATAACAAACTAAACACATACAGGGCATGATGAATATTCATAACATGAAATCATCTTTTACAAGTCTCCCCAACCCAAACAAAAGGACTGGGTCATGTTGTGTGACCAATAATTGAAAGCTGCATCTGGCTTAGATGCTAAACTAATGACGGTGGATGCTTTTATGTTCACGTTTAATATTTTGCAGGACGCTTAATGTTAGGGTAAAGGGCTGGAGAATGGGTCATGTCTATGAGTGTCCTTGCAACTATAGAGACAAACAATGCATGATTGTGTGTGTGTTTCGTCCATTCGCTACTGAAGGGAGGTCTCAAGGGTCTCCCTCTCCAAGTAGGAAATGACAGAGGCGACAGCCAAATCTCTGCCCTCTCTCTCCCCGTCCTGCATCCCTCACCCTGGCCACCGCCTGTCTATTGACAGCTCTGCTGCTGCTGCAGCGTGCTCACAATGAATCCCAATGATCGAGCATGCATCAGGAAGCATTACCTGCACGGCACAAATGTACACCGTGAATATGAATCACCCACGGTGGGTGTCACTGACCATTTGAAACACATACACACACGCACACATGCTAATGCGTGAATGCTAAATGTCTCCTCAGTTCGCCCGGGCGCTCCACTCTTCTGTCAGTCTCGGAGGGAATGGGATCCATGCACAATGAAGCTCATGAATTATCAGCTGAGCATGAATGTCAACTATCAGGCCCCCACTTGTATCCATCATTCCCATATGCTGATATGTCAAAAGATCAGGCTTAGCTCAGCAGTCTGTTTGCCTGTGAGTGATAAGTGTGCAAAGCTTTTTCTCATTTACTTATGCAATCAATTATACAAATAACAAAAACAAAAAATTGGAAACAAAGCAAACTCCCAGAGGTGAGCAGCTCCCCGCTCTGGAGCGGTGGCACTCACTGTCACAATGATGCTAAGCACAGAATTTCATCACCTTTTCCATGGTCCCATTCGACTGGATACATTTAAATCACATAATTTCCTTTAAATGTCAGGGCGAAAAGAAAGACAAATAAAGCTCACGTGGTTCATACTAATGTGAAAATACACTCATGTGAGAGGATGTTTCAAAATTGGATTGGGCTCATGTTTCAGATGCTGTGATATTTGTCCACTGCATCCCGTGCCGTACACATTCAGGTATTGCATGTCTACGTAATATGATTGAGTGAAAGGCCTGTGTAATATTACGCATGTAAATTCTCAACACAGTAAAATCAGTAAGTAATGAATGAATAAATGAATGAATACAATTTACATATTATTGCTATTCATCTTTCCTGTTGCCAACAAAAGTACCGGCTGGCCACAGTTGACCTTGAATTCAATGTCAAATACACATTACAATCTGTCTATTCAGAGG